>JADLZL010001883.1:0-47593 GCA_015844335.1 Chrysopogon serrulatus
GGTCCCATGATAATATTCTTCCTTTCTTCAACTGTCACTTTCATCTTAAGGTCCCCACATCCTTCTTCCTCATACTTCTTTTTAGATGTTCTCTTCTCATACTTATGGGGTGTTTGGGACTGCTCTATGAACTCTACTCCACAAACTTCACTGTAGAGCAGCTCCACAAAAATTTGGAGTTCGTGGAGTATTTCTTTAGGTGCTCTCACAATTCCACCCTTTTTTTTCTGGAGCTACGTGCATAGAGCTGAAACCATTTGGCTAAAAAACATAGAGCGGACCAATTCTAAACACCCTCTTATGACAGCCCCAACTAGCTACACTGACAACTGGATAGCTTCTAAGGCCATGCCCAATACGGCATCGTGGCATGCTACCCAAGATGACATCTTCTTTTCAGCTTTATGCCTTGCACACTACCAGATTTTTGGACTGTTTAAGTCGATGAGAAAAATAAGCTTTGCATTGAGAAAATCAAACTCTTATCCCATGGACATCTGCATGGACTCAGGCTAACTGCGTTGGGCATAGCCTAAGTCTTAAACGAAGCCACCGCACAGGGCATGCTCTAAGTAGACTCATGGTGATACGGAGTACTTTTTTTCAGACAATGATGATACGGAGTATGTGTGCTTAAACTGTTGAGCTTTGCTTCGGTCATCACTCGTGTCAAAATTGGCGGGATCATGCACACGCGCCATAAGGCGTTTAAGTATTTCTAGATTCATATCCGTTCCTATATGTGATCAGTTCGCTGTGCTCCTAAAGAAAAGGAAGTCTGCAGGATCATGCACACGCACCAACCAACCAACGCATCGAAAACGATGGTGCCATTTGGTGGCTTGTGCGCGCGGACGCCACGCCCAGCGGTGCAGTGCTCTCGACCGGTTCGGGGTTCCGGGGACACGGCAGGGAGCAAAGCAGCCCTCCCCCGATCGCCTCGCCCCCCAGATGGAGCCAAGGCGAGCGCTGACAACTGACAACGCCCACGTCGCATGCCATGCCAGTTTACATGCGCATGGCAGCAGCAGAAAAGTTGCGAGAGTTGCCGTGGCGGATCGGAGTGCCAGTGCTCGCGCACTCTGACACCACGGCCACTGGCCAACTCACTGCGCACGGGGAGCGCACGCCACGCCTCTTGTGGTGGTGAGCACACCGGGACACCGCGGCTCCGCACCGGGGGCCGAGCCCGGTGGAAGCTGGGATGGATGCGCCTCACCTGCACTGGCACGCCCCGAGATGTGCCGTGGCCTGGCCATGCCGTCGTCCGCTCATGAGCTGTTGCCGTGTGATTTCGTGGTGGCCAAAATAGAAAATAGTAATTATCCGTTTCTTCAGTTCCTCTGCCTCCTGATATCGCTCGCCTGTTTCGATTCAATTACAAATTCGCCACTTTTTTAACCCCATATTACAGACCTGTTTAAATTCACTCGATTAGCTATAAATTATAGAATATTTTGTTATTTCTAGATTCATAACTTTTGCTATGCATCTAAATATAAATCTAAAAATATGAAAATATTGGAACAATGTTTTTAGTATGTCTAGCTAGCTTAAAAGTTAGGCCGAATAGAAATTTAGGACGAAGGAGTATATCCTTTTTAATAAAACAAAATTGAAAGTCCAGAGTAGTATAGGTTAAGTCGCTGGTCACTATTAGTTTAGTTCCGCGAGGCGAGCTGCACAGATTATTTACCCAGCACATTTTCCGTTCGGCGAAGGCTGCCATGTCGTTCTGATCCTCCTCCTGTTGAAACAAAAAATGGAGTCAAAATTCGAGTATAAACAAGAGTAGTCTCTGGAGACCGAAAGCGGGCCATGAGCCCATGAGCATGCACCGCTACAACATGGCACCTGTCCTGACGCAATGACGCTAGTCCCGGTATCTGATTTCGTTGTTAACCCCCTCTGAAATCTAAAATCTATATCTCAGATTCTTAGCCCCAGACTGCGACGGTCAAAGATGACAGAGACGTAGATTCATCAACAACAATCTCCAAATTGCGAGGACCTAGATGCTAATCTCACGCTTGAGCCGCGGGGATCTTTCTATATAAACCACCCCGCACGCCTCGGCACAGCCCACATAATCCATCTCCGTCCACGCCTCCACCGCGTCCTCGTCTCCCATCCCACCCATCACTCTCGAGCCACCCATTTCCGTTGCCGAGGAGTAGTAGCTCGACAGTTTCTCAAAACCACAGCCTCGAGCTGGGGATCGGAGAGCCTACGCGGGTCTCGCGGGAGGAGCTGGCTACCCCTCGAGGTCGTCAGGGGCGGCGACGCCGCGCCCGCACGAGACGGCGGAGCTGGACGCGGCCGAGGCGGCGGCGTTCGCCGGCGGGGGAGGAGTCGGCGGAGCAGCGCAACCGCTTCCTGGTGCTGCGGCTGTACGAGGCGCTCAACGCCCGCGACGCGCGCCGGGCGCAGGAGCTGCTGGCGCCCGACCTCGAGTGGTGGTTCCATGGCCCGCCCACGCGCCAGCACATGATGCGCATCCTCACCGGCGCCGACCAGCGCGACAAGAACCGCTTCGTCTTCTCCCCGCGCTCCGTCGACGCCTTCGGGTCCACCGTCATCGCCGAGGGCGCCGATGACGCGCGCCAGCTCTACTGGGTGCACGCCTGGACCGTGGGGCCCGATGGGGTGATCACCCAGCTCAGGGAGTACTTCAACACCGACCTCACCGTCACCCTCCTCTCCGGCGCCGCCGCCGCCTCCACCAACAAAGCTGACATTGCAGGCGCTCCGCCTAAGCTGCAGGATACTGCCTCCTCTTCTTCTTCCTCCTCCACCACCTCCTCTTCTTCCCCTTCGGCAGCAGCAGCAGCAGGGCCCAAGTGCCTGTGGCAGAGCCGCCGCGCCGACAGCGCACACAAGTCGCTGCCGGGCCTCGTCCTCGCCATCTGAGCCTAGAGGCAGCAGGATCGATCTACCAACCCTCCATTATAACCGTATAAAAATCCTAAAATTCCAAATTATTACTGCATAAATAATCTGGACCTGCACTAATCCTACTAGTATTTACTCTAGAGCCAGTCAGTGAAAACGTTAATGACTGATGCGTGTGGACTGAACTGAACTGAATTGCTCCGTGTACGTTGTGAGGTTCCGGATTCCTTGTACCAGTTACTTCAGCTCGTGTCGCGTGCGTGTGTGTGTGGAAATAGTAGTTTGTTTCAAGTCATGGGTTATGGTGTGCGCTTCCATTGCTGCTACTGTAATGGTTTGCTGTTATTGTCTTATGGATGTGATGGTATATTGTGGTTGAATAAAAGTTGCATGAGTTGGAGGGTTAAGCAATTAATTAACATGCGTCTCTTCGCTTGTTCTTTCCTCCTCTTTTGATTTATAGTATAAAAATTCTCTATCTCTATCTCTGTCTTACGAAAATCAAGTTTATTCTTACGCCTAATTGATCTATTATTGGTCTCTTGGAGTGTGGTGGCTTCTGCCAGTTTTGCGTATTTTATTTTGACTACAAATCTTAAAGTTTGACGAAGATTTGAGCGAGCAATCCACCTACCAACACTCACGTGGAAGCGTGAGATCCATCACTCACGGAATTCAGAACCGAGCACTAGCTGTTCAGGCACGGCGCTTCATTTACTATGCAAATCACTTCACAAATTAAAGCTTATATATATATATATATATATATATATATATATATATATATATATATATATATATATATATATATACACGTGCTACTGATTTAGAACTGAGGCCTTGTTTAGTTACATGCAAGTTTTTCCACTCTCTCTCTTCACATCAATTGTTTCTCGCATGTAAATAGCATTAAATATAAATAAAAAAATAACTAATTACATAGTTGAGTTGTAAATCACGAGACGAATCTTTTGAGCCTAGTTGGGCCACGATTGGACAATATTTACCACAAACAAACGAAGTGCTACAGGACTTTCCAATCTCTCCTCTCACAAATTGTTTCCCGCATGTAAATAGCATTAAATATAAATAAAAAAAACTAATTACATAGTTGGGTTGTAAATCACGAGACTAATCTTTTGAGCCTAGTTGGGCCACGATTGGATAATATTTACCACAAACAAATGAAGTGCTACAGGACTTTACACTCTCTTTCTAACTTGCATCTAAACAAGGCCTGAATCCAAATTACTAATAAATTGATCAACTTGCAGAAACAGAAGCATACAATTAACAAGATTTTCTTCCGCTAGATCGCCAAAGTAGCGTTCTGTACGTGTCCCTCTCAGACCCTAGCTAGGGCGTAGGGCCGGCGAGCATCAGCCATCAAGGGTTGCTTTCAGCATTGCCAACCTAAAATCGATCTTTGATGTGAGAGGTCTCGAGGGACGAGGGATTCCCGATATGTCCGGAAGAAGGAACGTCAAGTTTGGAATTTCGTCGCTTCCCACTTTCTGATCCCTGCCCTCTGATCCTTTTGCGAATTGCACTGTCATTTTCACAAGACATCTTTCGAGGTTAGTTCTGTGGGCAGCAACAGCATCATTCTGGAATCTGGTTTCGGCCGGGCTTTCTGCTGCTTCGCTTTACTCGCGCAGTGCTAGGAAGGAGGAGTCGGAACCATGACGACGATACTATATGATATGGCAAAGTTTAGTCGCATTCGGTCAGGCTCGAGAGCCAAAGCTTCGTTTTTCGCCGAAGCAGAGAGGAAACGATTAACCTGGCCAAAATTCGTATTAATTTATTTATATACTAGTCTTTATGTTCTGTTTTCTATCTCTTTTTTTTCTATTATTATCGTGATATTTTCATGGCTAGGAAATATCGAGTGGAAGAGACCTACTGCTAATTAAATTTTGTTTATTTTCTATAATATTCACCTTTTTTAACATTTATATGCGTATCATAAAATGAACTTTTATTTATTACTAGCAGGAACCCCGCGCAAATGCGCGGGCTAGGAAGCTGTAATATATAGGTTTGGTCATAAAAACTGTAGAATACATTAAACCCGTGGACGTCTCTCAGAGAGATTGGGGAATGGTGGATGGAGTGGGTACCGGCGAAGAAGACAGGGCTGACTGAGGTACCACGTAGCAGAGGGCTGCAAATATTAAAAAAAAACATTTAGACAAATAAGCAAAAATCCAAATACAGGAAGATCATGTTGCAGTAACAAACCTCTTTGCAACATGCAAGAAAAGAAGGAATGCATGTCGGAAAGCAATAGCAAACCTCATTAACATCTACTCCTGTATCTCAGGATAGTGAATACAGCACAGGCACAGAAACCTAATCTATAAGAAACTGTTTGAGGAATATGTTTTTAAAAAATAAGAAACTTCATTGGGGAATTTGTACCATACGCTGAAAATCAAGAAAATGTTAGCATTTAGCAACATCTAATGAAGATAGTTGAGTAAATGGAAAGAATATGATTCACCTAACATAAGGAAACAAATTGGCATAGTCATAAATAGAGGAAACATCTAAAGCAATTTTGCATTGCCTAGCAGAACCATGTGCAAATTAACATTTGAGGAAAGAAAGCAGAAGGCGTAGCATAGCTTTGCAAGTAGAGAGGTTTTGCTGTTCCAGTTTCCCCATATATATAGTATAATAACTCCCTTCGGAGGTCTCATCCCAATGTCCTCATATACTTCAGGATGTGTTAAGGGAAGTTGAACTGCTTCTTTGATCTCTTGAATCTGAGCATCCAAGGCACCCATGTGAACATATGACTATGAAGGTGCGTTTTCAGCTTTCATGACAGGAATCATAGGAGCAGCCTTGTCTTGCAAAATACCAACCACTGACAGAACCTAAGGAAAACATTTGCTGAAGCTATTTGCTGTTTAGCAGATAAGCATTCCAATGAAGAAAGTGCCAAGCACACAGAGTACATCACTTGCAGAGCAGCATCATGTCAGCTAAAATAATCTTAAATAAAAAAAACAGCTGTATATACCAAGGCAAACCTGTGAGGGCCATGAAATGCATCGGCACTTGAAGTTGGAGTGACAATTTTGTACCTGCCATTTAGATCAGTACTACTGAAAACTCAAATATATATTTCCAAAAAATTGCATACCAATGTATGTGCCAAAGTGCATATTTGTGTACCGAAGTATGCGAATTATTTCGTAACTGAAGATCATACGGCTGGGAATCTAGGAAGCATATATTATGAAAAAGTAACTCCAAGTTTAATCTGGACTGAATACATTCAAATAATGAGAATTATACCATGGTACTTGAAGAATAGATTGGTAGTTTCTTAAAAAAGAGCAGACGTAGAATATATTGGCAGCAAATTTACCATATGCCTTCACAGTATTATTCCTTGGCTCTGAGAGGCAAATGACACATTGTTTCCCTGGATCATTTGCATCCATATACCACATCAGCTTCCATGGACTTCCCTGGGCCATATACTTGTTGCAGTTCATAGCTATTGGATGGCATAGGTTGGCACTAATCCTGAAGACATAAGGTCGTCCGCGGCCACGGACCCAACAGCAGGCAAGCAGCGAATTGCATTGTTGTAGTTAATAGGATGCAAGCACAGGGGACATCCACCGAATAGGCATGCGCATAGCATACCGGCCGGGGAAAAAAATGAGGAAATAGAAAGGAGAAAAAGAGGATACCAGCTGCCGCGAAGGCTCGAGGTGGTGCTGCTCCACCCGGCGTGCGAAGGGGACGTAGCCACGTAGGTGCCACCGTTGCCGCTGTCAGAGTGCGTGAGGGTGACGCGCGACGACTGAGATGGCTGGAAGCGGGGCGGCAGTGCTTCGGGGCCACGCCACGGTGGCGAGGTGGCGGACTGGCAGAGAGCGCAGGCGGGCTGAGAGCGCAGCTTGGTTGGTGCTCCGCCAAGGTCGCGGGCCGGCGGTGGTGTTGCGTTGCCGCGCCGCACGGCCGTCTGAGGGTGCAGGTGGGTATGGGCTCCGACGGGTCGCTGGACGGTGGCGGTGCTGGTGGCGGTGCTGCGTGGCCGGCGGGCTGGAGGAGGTTTCAGTATATGCCACGGCCGACTGAGATGGCTGGAACAGGCCGCAGGCGAGTCGGGGTTTCAGTGGCTCACATGGCAGCTGGCGGAGGTTGCTGTGGCCGGCGCGGCGGCGACACATGGCCGTGGTTTCGGAGGGGGCGCTGGAGGTAGAGGGTGGCGTGAGGGAGAGAGGGAAGGAGAAGCGGAGGGGGCCGGGTCTGCCGCGCGCAGCGCGTGCAAGAGCTGCAGCGGCGGCGTAGAAGAGCGGGGCTGAATTGAAGGGCCATGAAGGGCGTGGTAGGCTCTAGAGCTGTTGATCTAATGCCGTTGATGCAAAATCGGAAGGTCAAGGAGAACTGGCGACGTGGTTCAATGGGGGAACAGATAGATGAGTATAGGAATAAGGAGAAAGGATAGATATGCTTCTCACGCCCAACTTTAAGATCCCCAGATCCATCGTATCGTACAGTACAGTGCGTATCTTTGGAAAATAACAAGTTCGTTGAGATAACATGATGCCAGGCGTTTCGATCACATGCTAATTAGTTGATCGTACTCCAGGGAATTTGTCTCACCAAATTATAACTACGTTGGAAAATGCAACTCATGTCTATTTCGCTCAATTCCATTTTGTACACAGTCAGCAAAGAGTTAATTAATACTCTGATAGCGTGACATGCCTATTTCGCTTAATTCCATTTTATTGAAACTTTTATTAACTATAGATATTAAATATGACCATCTGGTGCCTATGAATCTTAGCGTCAGCATCGATTAGCCGAAAGAAAAAGAACTTCTGCATCCACAAGACTGACGTCTACTGATGTGTGAAACAGTTGGAAGAACCATGTAGAGCAAGCGTAACGTAGGCCAATGTCATCATTAGCCTCAGTAAAAAGCAAACCTACACGTAGGAGTAGAGTGAGTGAAGCTAATCACCTCCCAGTTCCATCCTATTGCAGGCTACAATGACATATCTATCTCTCCACACAATCTTTTTAGCATTATCAGATCAAAAGCAGATGCTGGTAGCAATTTTTTTCTATGAGGAAAATTCACCAGCGGTCATCCAACTTGGCAGCAGGTGCCGCTTAGGTCCCCATACTTGGCAGCGAGGGTGCCGCTCAAGGTGTCATCTAGGTTCCGAACTTTCAAAGTGATCACTGCAGGTCCCTAAACTTGGCAGAGGGTGTCATTTAGGTCCCAAACACTATAGCTAATTCGGCACATAATTTTTTTAAAAAAGAAAATCTAATTTAGCTACAGTCTATAGAATATTCAAAAAATTATATCTTTTTTATAAGATCTCGAATGAAGATAATTTTTATATAAAAATTGTAGCTCTCGATGAGATCTACAACTTTCTAGTTTTGAGTTTTTTAATTTAAGGTCGTTAAGATGCTCAAAAAATTAAATAAATTTTTAACGTAATTTTAATCGCAAAAAAGAGCTTGTCGCCTTGAAAAAATCATATCTTTCCTATATGCTATCAAATGAAAATACTTATGAAAGTTGTAGCGCTTCGATGAGATATATAACTTTCTAGTTTTGAGTTTTTTAATTTAAAATTGTTAAGATGCTCAAAGAAATTAAACCACCGATTCAATTCATGTATAGTGGTTTTATATTTTTAATTTTTTAAATTAGCTATAGTATCTGGGACCTAGATGACATCCTCTCCCAAATTTAGGGACCTGCGGTGATCACTTTGAAAGTTCAGGATCTAGGTGACACCTTGAGCCAAGTTGAGGGACCCAAAAATCACATTTTTAAAATACGGGGACCTAAGCGGTACCTGCTGCCAAGTTGGATGACCGCTGATGAATTTTCCTCTCTTTCCATTGTACTCTCCTGTGGTTGCTTCTGCGTTTTGTCGGGTGAGGCTATGTCTCCTCTGCAAAGACTAGTAGATTCTACGAGACTACCATCTTCTTACCTTTTCACATCTAATCCTACCTGGCCTGACGAAGCCAACGGTCAACCCTTAGCGTTGGGGTGCCCTAATATGTGACATTCGTCCCTTTTCTTTCCGTTGGGTTTTTAGCGCCGTCTTAGCTCTCATGTACCAGCAAGTATATTGTAATCTGTAACACTGCCGCTTTATAGATATTTGCTAAAAAGTGAACCTTGAAAATCTGCCCGCAAAGGTACTCTATACTGCACTCAGCAAACTGCGACTACGACCAACAACTACGCACCTGTACCTTATACTGCACTCAGCGTTTGCAACTACAACCAACATCGTCCATCGATTTAAGTCAATATTTCAGGCATTAGTACCTTTCGTCACCAAACTAAATGCATTATGTACTCGATCGGGCCTACGTACAGTTGACATTTTAATCTTTTTATTTATCTTAACTAGTAAAGTGGTCCGTGCAAATCTATATATCTTAAATTTTAAATTCGGCTAGCAATCTATCTTGCCATATAACCACATGTTGCTACGGAAATCGTAGGTTTATTATACTACTTTATATATTTACCTATATGAACCAATAAATATCATAATACTTGTTAGTGGATGATTTTTAGCATTATAACATGGACAACTAAATATATGTTAGTAAATTATGTGTTTT
Organism: Chrysopogon serrulatus; assembly: GCA_015844335.1. Lineage (NCBI taxonomy): Eukaryota > Viridiplantae > Streptophyta > Magnoliopsida > Poales > Poaceae > Chrysopogon > Chrysopogon serrulatus. The sequence goes on from JADLZL010001883.1 coordinate 9,532, forward strand.
GCTAATATGAATAGCTTGAATGAAGACTAAATGTCATGTGCTAGTAGACACAGTTGTATGTGCTAGAGGATGATGATGTGGATATTTGGCATTTCGAGATAAATTTCTCCCTTCGTTCTAAATTGTAAGATGTTTTGGTTTTTTTTATACATTACTTTTGCAATGTATCCAGACATATACTATGTTTAAATACGTAGTAGAAGTAATGTATCTAGAAAAAAGTAAAATATTTTATAATTTAAAAAATATGGAGTAAATAAAAGATATATATATATATATATGTATGATAAATACAATAGATATAGATAGAATAATAGATATAGATATAGATATAAATATATAAATATATAAATAGGAACGGACATTGATGACTACTCCCTCCGTCCCACAATACTTGTCGTCGGAGAATTCAAAAATTTGTATCGAAAGAAAGTCGTTTTAGCTTATAGACCCTATACCAAAGTACAGCAGTGTCCATCCATCATGTCATTTGTCGTCCACTATACAGACAAGTCCGGCTTATCACTAGTGTGGAGAGTTGAATAAACAATACTACTTCTTGGCCGGAGCGCAGCTCCCAAGCTCCATCTGCAAGACGTGGCCATCGAAAACAATGATTCTCTTTAGGGGTATTCAGGTATTTTCGCTTTCACATTGGTAACTGGGACCAACTCTAAAACGACTACAGATTTAGGACAGAGGGAGTACTTATCACATATAGGAATGGATATTTATTTAGGACTACTATTTACGTGTTGCAAGTATCTTTGCTTTGTGGTCCTAAGATAATATTTCTTGATTTTCCTCTCACCGCTGCCCCTTTCATCCTACGGTCAACATGTTCTTTCTCCTCGGTGTTTGGCTGGTGATATAAACCGGCTCATAAGACAAGCTCTGGTTTGGTGTAAGAGAAAAATACTATTTAAACAGCAGATAAGTTCGACTGATAAGACAAACGAACAAGACGAATATAGTCTTTGTTAGCTAGTATATTGACAAATGTAAACCACCTAATTTGTGTACATGTGTACATGGTGATGTCCGAGTCCAGGTGGGCCTGCAGAGTCACGAGCGAAGCCACCACGTTGGGCGTGCTTATACTAGAGGTGATACGGAGTATGTGTGCTTACACCGTTGAGCTTTGGTTCGATCATCACTCGTATACATATACTCCCTCCGTTCTATGGAGTTTGTCGTTGAAAAACCATGCCCCCTTTACAAACACGTTTCCCGGGCGACGTTCTCAATGGGACGGAGGGATTACTATCAAAATTGGCGGATACTTATATCTGCGATCAGTTTGTTATTCGTAGCGCTCCTAAAGATCGAAAAGGAAATTTGCAGGAGCATGCACACGCACCCACCAACCAAGGTATCGAAAACGATGATGTGCCAACGCGATGCAAACAGATACTCCCTCCGTCCCAAAATAAGCGCCGCCGCTTCCGACTTAAAACAAATGCCGGTAATTTTTATAAATAATAAATATTGTCAATTAGTATCATCGGAAAGATCTTTGAATCTAGTTTTTTAACAAAATTATTTGAAGATACAAAAATTGTACATTTTTTTCTATAAATCAAGTCAAACTTGCGGCACGGAAACCGAAAACGACGATTATTTTAGGACGGAGTAGTATGATTCTTTGGTGGCTTGTGCGGCGCCGCCCGGCAGGCGGCAGTCCGGCAGGCGGCAGTGCTCTCGAGTCTCGACCGACCGGTGGAGGGTTCCGGCCTTCCGGGGACACGGCACGGAGCAGCCCTCCCCCGATCGCCTCGCCCCCAGATGGAGACAAGGCGAGCGCTGACAACTGACAGCGCCCACGTTCCGCATGCCACTACATGCCATGGCAGCAAAAAGGTCGCGAGAGTTGCCGTCGCCGAGTGCCAGTGCTCGCGCACTCTGACGCCACGGCCACTAGTGGCCAGTGGCCACTGCGATGCGCACGGGGAGCGCACGACGACGCCCGCGGCTCTGCACCGAGGGCCTGATGAGAGGCCGGAGGGCAGGGGACGTGGCTGCCTGGGATGGATGCGCTGAGCTGAGCTGCGAAGCGACGCCAACGCCCCGAGATGTGGCCATGCATGCGCGCCATCGTCGTCCGCTCATGAGCCGCTGCCGCGTTGTTTCGTGCTTTCTCCTGATATCGCTCGGCTGTTTCGATTTCAATTACGAAATTCGGCACTATTTTAACACCATACTGCATACGAACCTGTTAACGACCAACCAAAACGTCCCTAAAATGCCATCGAGTGTCATTTTTTTAAGAGAGGTGTTTTTTGAAACACCAGAGTAGCTGGTCACCATTAGTTCCGCACAAGTGAGCTCCAGGTAAAGAGATACTCCCTTGGAAAGCTGCCATGTCGTTCTGATCCTGCTCCTACTGACTGAACCAAAATCGAGTCAATTTCAAGTAAACAAGAGTAGCCTCTGGAGACCAAAATCGGGCCATGACACATGTCCTGAAGCTAGCTAGTCGCCTAGTCCCGATATCTGATTTCACTGTTAGCCTTAACCCACCCTGAAATCTAAAAGATATCTCAGTCCCAGACGGCGACAGCCGCCGGTCAAAGCAAACTGCGAGGACCTCGCTAATCTAAAACGCTTTAGCCGCGGCCCACCGCGCTCCTCGCCCTCTATATAAACCACCCCGGCCGCCTCGGCCTCGCCACAGCGTCGTCCTCGTCTCCATTCCATTCCATCCATCACACCCGAGCTAGCCGTTTCCGTTGCAGAGTAGCTCGGCGGTTTCGCCATCCACCACAGCGTCGAGCACTCGAGCGGGGAGAGGGTCGCATCGGAGAGCCTACGACGCGGCTCTCGCGGCAGGAGCTGGCTACCTCTCACGGTCGGGGAGCGGCGGCGTCGCCGCGCCCGCACGAGACGGCGGAGCTGGACGCGGAGGCGGCGGCGGCGGCGGCGTTCGCCGCGGACGGGGAGTCGGCGGAGCAGCGCAACCGCTTCCTGGTGCTGCGGCTGTACGAGGCGCTCAACGCCCGCGACGCGCGCCGGGCGCAGGAGCTGCTGGCGCCCGACCTCGAGTGGTGGTTCCATGGGCCTCCCACGCGCCAGCACATGATGCGCCTCCTCACCGGCGCGGACCAGAACCGCGGCGGCGGCGGCGGCGGATTCGTCTTCTCCCCGCGCTCCGTCGACGCATTCGGGTCCACCGTCATCGCCGAGGGCGCCGACGACGCGCGCCAGCTCTACTGGGTGCACGCCTGGACCGTGGGACCCGATGGGGTGATCACCCAGCTCAGGGAGTACTTCAACACCGACCTCACCGTCACCCTCCTCTCCGGCTCCACCAACAAAGCTGACATTGCAGACGCTCCACCTAAGCAGGACGCTGCCGGTGCCTCTTCTTCTTCTCCTTCTTCCTCCTCCTCCTCCTCGTCGTCTTCCTCGGCCGCATCGTCGTTTGCAAGGCCCAAGTGGCTGTGGCAGAGCCGCCGCGCCGACAGCGCACACAAGTCGCTGCCGGGCCTCGTCCTCGCCATCTGATTACTTACTGCCTAAGTAATCTGGTTTGTGGTCGTGTGTACTCAGAGCCGGTCAGTGAAGACGTAGTATGCCTATGGACTGAACTGAAGTGAACTAACTGCTCCGTGCTGTGGGGTTCCGTTACCAGATGCTAGCTTGCTTAGCTCGTGTCGTATCGTGTGCGTGCGTGTGTGTATGTGTGTGTGTGTGTGTGTGTGTGTGTGTGTGTGTGTGTGTGTGTGGAAATAGTAGTTTGTTGTCTTGGGTTTTGGTGTGCGCTGCCATTGCTGCTACTGTAATGGTCTACTGTCATGGTCTGATGGATGTAATGTTGTGCTTGAACAAAAGTCGGATGAGTTTCAGGGTAATAATATAATATAAGACGTGCGTCTCTTCCCCTGTTCTTTCATCCTCTTTTGGTTTATACATAAGGCAACTGCTCCGGTACTCTTTCTTTTAAAAAAAAAGCACAAATCTTAAAGCAGCCATTAATAAGCTAATTAATTATTTTCTTATTTGTTGCACATGGGTTACGGTTGGATTGAACCCGTCCAGCCCAGCCCCAACAAGTCCAGTCCAGGGCTCCAGGCCCGCATCGGCTCTCAGATCCTTTCTTCCGTGCCGCTCCGTTACTCGGTCTGCTGTTGGCTGTAGGGATCTTAGCTTGTCCCCAGTAGGCACACAACAAAGCTGCTTGCTTGTGCTTGCGTCAGGCCGTCAGCTAGCATGGCGGTTGTTGGTATCTTCATCAGCAAATTGGCAGGCTACCTTATCGAGAAGCAAGTGTTCTTCGAAGTCAAAGTAAATCCAAAATGTTCAGCGCAATCGATAGGAACGAGATAAAGAGCTTGTTCGCTTCAGCCTAAAAAGTCATTTTAAACTTTTATCGGTAAGCAGTATTTTTTTCTCTTTGAGAAAATCATTTATTTCTACGGTGTTTTGGCTTATTATCACCGACTTATAAGTCCTGCCGAACAGCCTAAAAATACGTTCTACATGGTTGTTCTACTTGTGATGGATGTCATTATTGGGACTGTGTGTGTCGGTCCTCACTCACGCGGCCGGCGTCGCCCGTCGAGGAGGTCTTCATGAATTGTACGGTTGGCCTGCCTCAAAGGAGTCGACGCAGCCACCACCACCGGCAATCAGATCAAATCGAGGGCTTACCGCGCCTCCACCCTTCACCTGCTCGGTGGTGAGACCCTGCAGTTGTGGCCGCCGCCGCCGCCGCTGAACCTCCTTGCCGGCTGCCAGCACACGACGAAATGGGATCAGGTATGACAGGACGATGAGGAACGAGGCGATGCACTTGGCACGGTTTGCCTGCCGGCCACCGCAGGGGATCGAACGAGGGGTCGGAGGTGCTGCCTTCTGCCGCCCACCGCTTTCTAGACGGACGCCGTCCCTGGGGACAGAAACGGCGGCATATTCGCACACCACGAACAACGAAGGACAACCGAACAAGGGGAGCTGGGCTCGGGCTGCGCTTCGACGGGCTGGGCCCAAGTGTAAAAATAATAAAAATAATAATAATTCATTAAATTGGCTGCTTTGAGATGTGTGCAAATTTTAGAAAAAGGAGTACCGGAGCAGTTCTCTGTACATAAAACTCTCTCTTTCACCAGAAAAAAACAGTTTTTTTGTTACGTCTACTTGATCTGTTGGTCTGTTGGAGGCTGGTGACTTCTGCCAGTTTTGCTTAGTTTATTTTGACTACAGTTTGACCAAGATTGAGCGAGCAATCTACCTACCAACATGTCACCGTCCGGCAGCCGGTGACTGAAGAAGAAGCTGAAGCCGAGCCTGAAGACTTTGAAGATACAGACGAAGTCTTGGGCCGGGGCGAGGCGACCAAAAGGAACAGGACGGGTCTACGGGCCAGACTGGATTTAGTTAATTTTAGGCCCATGTAACGGACGAGCACCTGGTGCCGTGTAAAAGGGGAAAACCTCGAGAGAGGGAATCAGGATTTGGCATCTGTAAGAACAGACCGAGCCGTTTGGCTGCGGCGGCGAGACGCGGCGATCGCCGGCGTGCTCGATTTACAATTCCAATCCTCCATAGTAGTTACCTCCAGTTTATCCGGTTACACAACAACTCACGTGAAAGCGTGAGATCCATCACACTGACGGAATTCAGAAGCGAGCACCAGCTGTTCACGCACGGCGCTTCAGTTCCCAAATCGCTTCAGAAAGCTTATATGTACACGTGCTGCTAATCTTGATCCAGATTAATAAATTAATCAACTTGCAGAAACAGAAGCATAGTTGCCAAAGATTCAGAGGAGCAGTGTGTTCTGTGTTCCTCCCAGACCCTAGGGCCGGCGAGCATCAGCGGTCGCTTTCATCATTGCCAAGTGCCAACCTAAAATCTCTGATGTGAGGTCTCAAGGGATTCCCGATATGTCCGAAAGAAGCAACGCCAAGTTTGGAATCTCGTCGCCCCCCGCACTGACGCTTCCCACTTTCTGTGCCCTGCCCTCCTTTTGCGAATTGCACTGTCATTTTCACTAGTCATCTTTGGAGAGATTAGTTGAGATAGTTAGCAATGCAAGCGGCTGGTTTCTCATCCTGTGGGCAGGAAGAATCTTTCTGGAATCTGGCTTCGGCCGGGCTTTCAGTTTCAGCTGATTCGCTTTACTCGCGCAGTCCTAGGAAGGAGGAGTAGGAAACCATGGTGATCATCCGCAAAGTTCAGGTCACATTCGGCCAGGCTATGGAGAACCAAAGCTTTCGTCGTTCTTCGCAAAGCGGAGAAGAAACTACCAGTTAACCTGACCAGAATGCGTATGCCTTTATGCTTCTCACGCTCACGCCCAAATTTAAGATCCTCAAATCCATCGTATCGTACAGTACAGTGCGTATCTTTGAAAGAAAAGAAAAACAAGTTCTTAGAGATGCCATCATGCCAGGCATTTCACGTGCTAAGTACAAGTTAGTTGATTGTACTCAAGGGAATTTGTCGCACCAAATTATATCTACGCTTTGAACAACGTGTCTATGTCGCTTAATTGCATTTCGTACGTAGCCGGTAATGAATTCTCTGATCGCGTGACCATGCCTTCTTTTGGTTAGCTGCTCCTGGCTTCGGCTTGTCGACACTCAAAATTATTATATTAATCATATGATGACAAACATATTACTCTCTTCATTGCAAATCAAGCCGTTTTGGTTTTTAATTTAATACATTTTTTACTTGGCAAGATGTATCTATCTATCTGTCTACTATCTATCTATCTATCTATCTATCTATCTATTATAAAAAGCTAATTTAGAAAAGTTTAAACAATTTATGATTTGCAAGCGAGGGAGCGAGTACTGGTTAATTGATACAAACGACTATGGTCATAAATTGCATCACATACCTGCATCTTATATAAATATAGAGAGGAGATATAATAGGTAAAATAGTCATTTTCATCCCTAAACTATCGAGGCTCACTTTAGTCCTTAACTTTCAAAGTGTCCACTTTAGTTCTCAAACTATCGATTTCTTTGGTCGATCTCGTTCGTCGCCCTTAATAGATTGTCACGTGGCCAAGAGTACCTATGCGATGACCATGCTCCCCCTTAATCCTATACCGCCCACAGAGGTCACGACGTCTCTAGTCGTAGTCAAATAAGTATTTGACTACACCGTAAAAATATAAAGCAGGAGAGTTTGCCTAACTAAATTGAGATGTAGGATCCAAAACAAGTAATTGTTATTCATCTAGGTTAACTATTCAAATCCACTATTTTGGAGCTTTTCCATTTTTTAAACAGAGAAGCAACTTTAACCTTTAAGAGAACCAACATGAGTTGTGTAACTATTTTGCCGATATAATACACGCAAAAGGATGTCCATTTATCTTATTAACATTTTTAAGTTTCTACAGGCCATGGCATCTTACTACTCGTCATGAGATATGCTAAAAAAAAGTGATAGTCTACGAATTCTTTCAACAATAAGATACATCGAACCTTTAATTTGGTAGATAGACTAATCATCACTTTCTCAACAAAGAGCCAGTCGATCTATTCTATTTTTCTTTTTTTTTTTTTTTTTGAAAAACTACCCACCTTAGCCATTATGAAAAAATATAAAACAATCTCTAAATTTGTGTTTAGATTATCGTCCGTACCATCTGAAAGATATTTTAAAATAATCCTCTAACTCACTACTTTTTTCCCTTTCCATGTTTTAAGATAAGTTTTGATTGGATGGAACGTCAAGTAGTAAAACACTAATCTATTCGCGTGATGAAATCCTTCCGCCCTTCGCCAAAGGAACGCCAGACATTTCTTTTTTGAAAGAACGGTGAGCAGGTGATGTGCTACAACTTTCAACACTAGTACTTGCATGGAATTAAGACTATGTTATTCTCGTTGAGTTTTGGGTGCCTCGTCCTGCTCTCAAGTAACCAGCAAGTATACATTGTAATTTATAAGTAATAACGCTGCCGCTTTATTTACTAGTAATGTGTACCTTAAAAATCTGGCCGCACAAGTACTTTATACTGTACTCAGGACCCTGCGACTACGACCAACTATGTGCATCGCCCATTGATTTAAGTCAATATTTCAGGTATTAGTACCTGTCGTCACCAAACCAAATGCATTATATTGTACTCGATCAGGCCTACCGTTCACATTTCAACCTTTTTATCTTAACATTAACACTTTTAACAGTATGAGATAGTTATTAATAGCTTAAAAACAACTTGTTCAATAATTTTAACTTTTAGCATATAACTTAGAACATCTCTAATAGTTCCCAAATAAATCAACTGGTAAATCAATGAGTTTTCCAAGTAAAACAAGTTGGGAGCATATTTGGCTCCAATAATTTTCAAATTCTTGGTTTTAAATTATAGAAGACAATTTTACATTAAAAATCACAAATATTTTAACCACTTCTATATTTTCTTTCTCTTTTTGTATATTTGCATCAGCAACCCTAAATTTTTCAAGTGTGGAAGGATAGGGAGTTATGTTTGAGAGCAGTTTTTTCTGAATCTTGCCAAAAAAACAATTCTAGATTGGGAGTGGGTTTTAGAAACCCATAGAAATGTTTTTAGAATATCAATAATTTCACATGACACCTTCACTTGATAAGCAGTGTGTGCATTGGACTAACTCGTAATTAAGATATATTTTTCTCCCTTCTATTAAAATGTAAAATAATACACTTAGAACTAGCCCATATGTTATCGTTGAAGGTGCCCTAATAAGTGGTTTGTGCAAAGAGCATATGTAGCTATCTAGCCCGAAGTACAAATTGCTATCGGCGACAACTTTTTTGCTTAAAGCTATAGCCATCTCCATCGCTCATTCTTTTCCCACTTCTATCCTATGGCTATATAGTTTGCACCTGCTTAAGGTAGTCTTTTTTAATTTCTATTATCTAGTTAACCTTAAAGAAGTTTGGCTTATAAAAAATCGAGACATGTCTTCTACCATTTAAAACACAATGCTGTTGAATCCTGAAATAATTATTCTCACAAAGTCGAAACAAGGATCTAAGGTGTTATTAAGTCTCTTATAACCACCAAGACTATGGATCTGTGGTAAATCGGTTCACTTTGCTCTGATTACATTGTGATTTTGAGCAGAAATGAGAACGCGTCGCACCCTCAGTGTCGTCCAAACCACACTGATGAGGTGATTGCACGGGCTTGATCTACACCACGAGTGCAGCAGGTGTGCTTAGGGCCCAAATAAATGTATACAAAACCCTCTATAGGCCATTAGCAAATTCGGCCCTCAGGCCTTTCTAGCAACCAGCGCCCTAGCCAGCCCAAGCAGGAAGGTGAGCCCATTGGGCCAATGGTGTTGCCCGCCGGCTTAGAAGCTGCCTGAAGTTGCCACCCACCTACCATCTACCAAGCAGGCGGTCTCAGCCCGCCAGCCTCTCCTACGATAAAATGAACCAACGCGGGCCTAGGGTTTCCTTCCTCATCCAGTGTACCTCCTTGCGCCGCCGCCGTAGCTGCCTCCGTTCGCTTCGCGTGACCGAGAGCTCGTCGGCCTCCGTGTCCACGCGAGAAGCGAGAGGTGCAACTCTTCTTTATCTCCGTCCATCCTAGCGATGCTCCGTAGCTATAGATTTTATGCTGCGTCGCGCGTTTCTTTGTTTGTTATATTATATGTTTCCTGTTTGCAAGCATTGATTCGTATGAGCGTTCCGAATCATCTTGTTTTAGGCGCTTGTTCTGGTAACATGGATATTACGCGATTGATGAGCATATAGTAGCACTGATGTCATGATTGTGTATGTTGGATGCCGTATGACTATGAATCAGGTTTTGTCGTGTGGGCGTCTTCCTTATTTATCTGATGCCTAGAGACTTTGCGGCGCAACCTTGAAGGTTCTCCTAGGTTTTGATGTCCTCTGTGAATGAAGTTAATATATATGTTAGTCTATTTAAACATCGTTTAGAACTCATATTTGTTAGAGCTGTTCTAGAATAATAAGAATCGTTAAAAAAAAGAATAATATGTTGCGGAATTGAACTTGTTTTTTGGGTGCAGTAGCACAGGATTTTTTCGTTTATTATGTTGGATGTTGTGCAACTACGAATCTGGTGGTCACGTGGGATTCTTCATTTTTTGTTTTGATCCTCAATCTTAAAGGGATCTTCAGTTCTTCTTGGTAGAAAGGGACCTTCAGTCCTTCTGGGTAGAAGCATCTTGAAGAACACTTATCTCTTAGCTCAGTTATTTTGACATAATGCTTGACTTGTGTTTGATAACCTAGCAAACAAAACATAATCGCAGAACCCTCTCAAATGCAAGTTGATAGTGATCATGTTGGATTGTGCCAGAGCAACTATTCTTTTTGAACGTCTCAAATGCAAGGTAATATTGATAATTTTGCTACATCAAGCATTCTTTGAGAACCTAACGAATGCACGTGGACAGTAATAGGTTGGAATTGTAGTAATAGGTTGGTATTGTGCCAGAGGATGCATTATGTGAACTTCTCTTTCATACCAAGTAGAGTGTTGGGTTCATGTTGTGCTTTTGTACCTGTGATGCTGTTAATTTGTTCTGTCACTTTGTGTTCCATACCTCCAATTTTAACAAATCATCTGACAGTCTATCTTTACCTAAGTGCAGTTTAAACGAACTATGCGAACAAAGCATATGATTCACCTTGATAACTGACAAATGCTTTCTATAAGTGCAGCATGGACACCCAGGTGAAGCTTGCTGTTGTGGTGAAGGTCATGGGCAGGACCGGCTCCAGGGGTCAGGTGACCCAGGTGAGAGTGAAGTTCTTGGATGACCAGAACCGTCTCATCATGAGGAATGTTAAGGGTCCAGTTCGTGAGGGTGACATCCTCACCCTGCTCGAATCTGAGAGGGAGGCCAGGAGGCTGCGCTGAAGTCCTGATGGTCTTGGTGGTTCTTGTATGGTCTTGGATGTATCGAATTTGTGATATGTTTGTTGAACTCGTGTGACCTTTAGAGCACCTGCCTGAAAAGTAGCAAGCCTGGTGATAAGATTGCAGTTTTGTTTAATGATCCTGGTGGAAAGTGCACTTGTTCTGCTGAGACATTGTTATCATTTGCTATATTAGTTAAATCGATGCATGTATTGAATACTAGCTGAATCCCGTTTTGTTCTATGTGGTATGGTCATCTGTGGACTGGTTTTGTCACAGATGTAGGTTGGATCACAGATGTTGGTTGGATCGTTTTATCTGTATATGATGATATCTCTGACTATGTTCGTTTGGCAGTATATGATAATTTCGTTTCATACGTATGATCTTTCTGATTCATGTTGATTGGTTTCGGAAAAGCAGCAGGTGTGTTTACGAGCTGATTGGTTTTTCTCAAATTTTGTCACCGGAATTGATCGAATGTGTTTATCGAACGGTTTGGTTTTCCTCAAGTTTTGGCCCCGCATTGATCGAATGCGTGTACCCTACGGATTTGTTTTCCTCAAATTTTGGCAGGCATGTAACCTTGTGAAGTTTGCGTTGCAAACAATTGAAACATTGCAGAGAAAATTTGGTTTTCCCCGTTTCACTGCAAACTGTTCTTTTTTTTATTTTTTGGTTGATCGCCTGCTAAACTGTTTTTTTAACAACACTACGAGGGAGCTTTTGCAAAGAAGGAATCGAGAAACCTAGCAAGTCAAACGTTTCGTGAAACTTGTGTTAAAAAAAAAACGTTTCGTGAAACCTTTCGTCGGGCTTGTCATAATCCAAACAAACGAGCCCAAAATAGGGCCCGTTGGTCCGCTCAAATTGCGTGGCGTCTGCTCTCGGGCGTTCAATGTCGTTCCATGGCGGCGTGCTTTCATGTCCTCTTGCACGCCACGAGCCCACGACACACGCCGGCGGCTTCGACCTCGCCAGTCGCAACTCGCAACCGGAGAATAGTTGGAGAGCCGATTCGTCCTTATAGCTCGGAACAGAAGAGAACAACGCTGGTTTCTGATATTTTCAGGCCCTGCCTCGCTGAATAATCGATCAGTGCGGGATATAATCTCTGCCGCCTCCCTCTTCGTCGAGCCCCTTCGCCGTCGACGTTCAGCCACAAGGTGCGCCTTTCCCTTCCCTTCCCGCTGCGCAAAACTGAGCCCTCCAAACCCTTATGCAACTTTTTTTTTTTTTATTTCAGTCATGTAATTGTGTCAAGGACTGCAGATAACGCCTGTTTTTTCTAATACCATCCATGTGCCAACCTTCGATAGGTCAAGTGTAACAGATAGCTGTCTCCCTCTACGCTGTAGTTGAGCTAAGAAATTATCTGATTCAGCCAACTTCTTTGTGGACCATCAACCTTGATTTGATATAAGATCTGTATTGGGGTCTCCTCAATTGGTTGGTCTATGGTAGTTCTACAACGTTGCTTACTGTTTCTAACTCCAAATTTTGCTGTTTTGTGCCCACCCTACCCAAAAATTCTGCTTCAGTGTTGAAGAAGATGAGAACTAAGAGGGGTGATGGTCTCGCAGGAAGATTGCATAAGAGCACAACACCTCCCAATGGTAAAGGAAAGAAGAATAATCTATTGGCCTCAAGTATGGTACCCCGTCCCCTTTCATTAGCAATTTAGTATCCCTTTGATTGGTTGGTCTGATAGTTTTACAACATTGCTTTACTGTTGGTGACACCACATTTTGCCCCTTTGTATCCTCCCCCCACCCCTGCAAAAAAAATGCTTCAGTCATAGAAAAGATGCAGAAAACTAAGAGGGGTGATAATGATTTCACAAGAAGATCAGATAAGAGTATAAGAGGTTGCAATGGTAATGGAATGATAACTGAGTCAATGGCCTTAGGTATGTATGTTCTTCCTCTTTCCTTGTGTTTTCTCGCAGCCTTATTTGAGCAATCATGGTTTATGTTGTTTGTTTTTTTCTTTAACTAGGTGACTTGCATGGGGACTCTAACCGAAATGACTGGACTAGGCTCAGTGATGAACTCAAGTCAAATTTGTCTAGAAGTGTTGCCTCACTTGCTTTGTGCAATGGTGATTATATATGCTGCTATACTATTTTAGTTTTTCTTTAATACCAGTCAAAAAATTATTTACATAATTACGTTATGATCATCTGTAGGAGACAAAGTGTTATTTGCATGCTCAGGCATAGCTATAGAATCCCAGGAGAATCTTACAAGGTTCTTGACTTCAGCAACTTTGGCCAGAGCTTTCATCAGTGATGATAAAAGAAAATTCCATAACTTAAAGGTTGGTGCTGGTAATCGTCCTGTACTTTATTTTCCTACTTGTTATATTTAAGTGTGATCATTTTGTGTTCTTTTCTTGCCTTACATTGTAGATTAAAGTGCGCCATGAATGCAGTGAAGTGTACGAGGGTGTTTTGTCTGAATATGATTTAGATCGCAACTTTGCTATTGTCATCGTCAGCACCTCCCTCGATGTTCATGTTGGACTCTTCAAGCATATGGTGGAAATTCTACCATGTGGTATGGTGCTAGCTTTAGGACGTGGCATCTCTGGAAATTTAATATCCACAAATGTGATGCTCACTATTGAAGATAATGAAGTTCCTCTTTATCAAATGTCAGAGGTAAACTTAAGTCATGGTACTAACATTTCATTATGTTTCTGTTTTGACATTCACTAAACTGCATGTCAAAGAACAAAAAATCCTTTCTCCATGTAACCCTTGCTCTTTTCACCTCATTCGGTGTGCCGACCTTTATTCATGTTAGGTTTGGGAAGGTGGACCACTTTTTACTTTTGATGGGAACTTTGTTGGCATGAACCTTTCTTTTGTTATTGTAAGAGCCTATTTCATATCATGGGGCTCAATTCTCGATTGGCTGAAGTGTACATCCCTGCAAAAGAAGACAAAGGTTGCCAAGTATGTCTTAATCATGTAATATTATTACCAATGTTTGCTCTTCATTGATTCCCCTATTCTATCATTCTATCATTTCCCACCCCTTCCTGTGAATGAGCTTGCATTCCAAACAACATATGTATGCCATAATCCAGATTGCTAACTGTTTAAGCACTGCTCTGATTGATTCTTAGTCATTGTTGATGTTCTTCTGCAGGTTTGGATCCGGACCCACATGTGACAAATTGAATGGCCATTCAAAAGGTGAGTACGCAGAAACTCTTTTTCTGTCCTCAAAACACACACAGACGTTGTACCATGCAAATTGCTGTGACAAATTGTACACAAGTAGAAGTAGTACAGGTTTAGCTTTTACATTTGTACTTAACTATCAATTGATTTAGTTTTATAACTTGTACTTCCATAGAGTTAGTGGTATCTGATATTACAGTGTTCTTTGTGTGTTCATGTAGACCAACTTCTAATGGTGCCATTGTAATCTAATTAGTCAATTATGCGCAGAATTTATGTGAATTTATATTTGTCATATATCATTGTAGCATATTAGTGCTAATCGCTTGGCCCTGTTGCACTAGTGCACAGACCAATACACAGAGATGATATGACCAGCAGATATTGTAAGGATCTAGAGTCCCTGGGTTACCCTATGCCACAAATAGACATGGCCGATGGTGAGTCAGTGCTTCTGAATTTGCTATCTTTTTACATTTCTGCTTTACAACTAAATGCTATTCGACTTGTAAATCCTTCAGATGGCATGATTTTGGTTAATACATTTGAAGAGACTTTTGGTGATGCATATCGAGAAGGTGGCTGGGATGAATTCAGTAGAAGTGCTTCTTCTGACATAGGTCGCTATGTTGTCGCACTAGCTTCATTTAAAGGTGATTTACAGTAGTGTGCTATCTTGTTTTTATTTTTTCGTCACTTGTTACATAATCAAAATAATGACATGCAGGAGGGAAAAGGCATTTCGCATGCACAGGTTTTTTTATTGAATGGAATGGATATACTACTGTTCTGACATCAGCGAGCTTGGTTAGAAGTTCAAGTGATGAAAACAAGGCTGATGAAAATTTGAGGGTTTGTGTGCTCCTTGATTTTTGCTCTTCTATATTTATGGTACTAATTTATTTATGTAAGTTGCACTGGCTCATTTGTAGATTGAAGTGTTGCTTCACAACAAACGGCGCATAGAGGGCTTGCTAGAGCATTATAGTCTACATTACAATGTTGCCTTAGTAGGTGTCAGGGATTGTCGTGTTGTTCGACCAGCAAGTATTCAGCCTTACTGGTTTAAGTGTTCTAAAGTGGCATCTGTAGGGCGTTCTTTCATATCAGGTGAATTAATGGCCACAAGTGGGCAGCTTGTTTCCTGGTCAGGCACACTTGACTGCAGGTGTATTGTACGGTCGTCGTGTAAAATCACCAAGGTATATATTGCTGCTGTTTTTTCGTGCCTAGCTACTTCAATTTACACAGCACAAGTAAATAAATAGTAGCATCAGAATGAAGTAGCAAATATGTATTTTTGGATTAGAAATAACTACCTGTCCATGTTACCTTGTATTGCTAGGCTGGGATTGGAGGACCCCTTGTTAATATGCTAGATGGCAAAGTTATTGGCATGAACTTCTATGACAAGACAATAGGAACCCCATTCCTTCTGTGGAAAGATATTGACAAAATTCTGGCACATTTCGCAGAAAAAAGGTATTAATTTGAGCTTAATTTCCTTTCTAGGTATTCAAGTGCTTGTCATATCTGTTAAGGTTGAGGTTGGTTTTATTCAGGATGTGCTCTTGACCCCGAACATTTAAAGAACCCTGCTATTTAAGCAGGTTCAATAAAAACATGCATGGATTCTATTACTAAACCCGTTTATTGCATTGGCGTGTTTGACTGACAGTAAGGCTGGCGAAGTTGGGCGTGACGATTGTGATCCCTCTAGATCCCGTTTCTGGAAAATGGATGGAGATGACAGTGATCGTCCAAGCAGGTAAGTGTTACTATTAAGGTAGTTTCGATGTACCCTTGGGATATATATCAACAATGACTACATGCATGCATCTAACAACTTGCAGGTGGCCTGTGCCTGAGCCATGTTGGCTTCGTCCTGACGATTTGGTTGAGGATGAATCTGAGTTGGGAATTGAACTCCCAAGCGGCTGCAGGAAGAGATATGGGTACTTAGGTGGAAGAAAAGTTATATTGTTCTAGAAGCCATCACGTCCTTGATACGAGTCAGTCATCACTGTATATATCTAGAACGTTAATGTCGATGCATGATGTTGGACTCTATTTATTGCCTAGTGTTTGTAAAGATGACATGTGCTTTGTAAAGATTACATGTGCTTGTGCCTTTATCTTCTCTGGATCTGGAACTATATTCCCAGCGAGTACTAGCTACTTTGTGTAAAATAGCACTACATTTTCGTTGTGATTTAAGTTATATAATAATGTCGTACCCTACTTGTTAGAAGATCGACTAATGACCTGCCTGTCATGTGCTGGCCTGTTGGGCCACAAGTCGATGCTTGCTTGTTGAAAACCAAGTTGGTAAACAAATTACCGACTTGCCATATGAATTTAACTTTAAATCAATTTCTTCCTTCATAAAAGATTTCCCCATGCATTGACACATTATATAAATAAGTTGTTCTTAATTGGTAAACAAATTACCGCATAGCCAAAGGATTATTATTATTTTTTGGCTAGCTAGCTGCATCAAAGGCAATTTGGCAACGTGTAAGCAGCAACTTAATTAATAGGCCCTGGCATTGACCATGGAGTTGCCGCCGGCGCCCAACTTGAACCTTGCGACCGCACAATCTGTAGCGAAGATGTCCGAGGACACCCATGACCGGCATGTTGGAGCTGACGCTGAGCCGGTTCACGTAGTCGGTACGGTAGGTCTGCCCGAGCACGCCGTGCACGTCGTCGCCTCGTCGGTGAGGCCGAAGAACCTGAACCCAACAATCCAGGGTGCGCGAGGCTGTCGTCCTCTGTCACGCCGTAGTTGTGGATGCGGGAGTCCTACTCGTTGATGGGCACCGAGTTGGCCACGACGTCGAACACGCCCTCAAGCTGCACCCGCACGCCGTTGGCCGCGGCGCCGGCCTCGGTCGGTCGGCGCGCCGTCGAATCCCAGCTCGAGGTGGCCGTCGTCGCTGTCCCACTGGACAGTCTTCCGGGCGCCCATGTATGTACGGCGAAGCGGATGCCGAGCGCCTGGATCCAGGTGAAGTCGCGGCTCATGGACGGGTTGCGCTTGCCGATGAAGTGCACGGTGATGTGCAGGCCGGCGTCGGTGACGATGCAGAAGTCCTGGACCTTTTCTTGCCGTGGAAGTAGAAGGTGTTGCCGTTGCCACCGAAAGCCAACAAATTTTGGATTCTCGTCAGAAGGGAAAGACAAAAAAAGAAACAAACAATTTTAGTTTCTTGGTGGGCCTTGGCAGTTTGGAGTTGGGCCTATGGCTCGTCCAACTCGGACTAGAGGCCCATCTCATGTAGTCACTTCAATCAGGTCATGCCTTCCCCATCAATTGTGGTCTCAGCTTGTTTGCTTCATCACTGGATCAGTTGCATGATCCAGGGCCATTGCTCATAAAAGTTAGAGCAAATTATGATTAATGATAATATAGAGTCTGATTCTATATATATATATATATATATATATATATATATATAGTACGTTGCAATCCACTGTAACGTTCCGTGGAAAAATAGTAGTAAAGATAGTAAGAGAGTAGTACTTGCTCTCTCCATCCCAAAAAGGATGACGTTTTGGGTGTTCATGCCATAAGTTTGACTCGATTTACTGAAAATACGCACAATATTTATGTCTTCAAATAAATTTGTTAAAAAACTAGATCTAAAGATCTTTCCGATAATACTAATTATGATACTAATCGATGACATTTGTTATTTATAAAAATTACCGGCAGATGTTTCTCGAAGCGAGCGTTATTCTTTTGGGACGGAGGGAGTAGACATGTACTCCTCCGTCCCTAAAAAGTAAGCTCTCCGCTTCAGTAAAAAAAACTGCCGGCAATTTTTTTTAAAAAAGTATTAATATTTACAATACACAACTAGTATCATCGAAAAGATCTTTACATCTAATTTTTTAACAAAATTATTTAGAAATATAAATATTACACGTATTTTTGCAAATCGAAATCAAACTTATAACACTAACATCTAAAAACGACTCTTTTTAAGGGACGGAGTGAGTAGCAGCCAGGCCTAATGTAGGTCTGCCGGAAAGCCCTATAGTTGCATTGGTTCTGTGCTCCTCTGTTGTTGTGTCCGTGTCCGTCTCCCTCAGCCAGTCGCTGACCGATAGACAGCGAGGGCACATTGAGAACCTAGACAGCCTATGCTATAGCCCGCCACGCTCAGCCGTCCGATGTCCTCTTAGTAGTACTATGATGTATCGCACTCTACTCCCAGACTCCCATAGTCCCACTCCATGGACGGATCCTGCCGCCGCGCCGCCGCGCTTGGTGTTGGCGAACACCATTTCCGCAGCGTACGTAGACGCCAGGCGCACGCACGGGATCCGAACTTTCGAAGAGTGTGCGCGTGTTTTTGCCTTGCCCGGGCTGCAAGTACAGACCGGCAGAGAGGAGTAGGGGCCATCGGTGGCGTGCACAGTGCGCTGCTCCATCCATTGACAAATTCAATTTGACACGGCGGCGCCGGCGGCAGCCAGCAGCCGGGCACTAGCCACAACAGTAGCAGTAGCAGTAGGGGCCCAATTCTGGATTTCGGGTAGGGGTCCGGTTCTGTCTGATCTGTCCGCCCGCGTCCTGGCGTCCTTCCGTCCGTGGCCCGCCTCCTGAAGGACGCGACGCGACGCACCCCGTCTCCTGTGGCGGGCGTCACGTACCATCGGCTACTGGTAATAAGTACGTAGGATACTCCATCCAGTAGCTCTAGTAGTGGTCCATGACTCCAGTAAACTTTTGAATCGAAAATACTCTATGGAATACGACTATATACATCCGTGTCTACCGGTCTTTTTTAAACAAGACATCAACGTCAATTGCTGGCTGGCTGCTAGTACTCCACTGGCACTACCCCAGGACTGCTACTGGCCGAGCGGACGAATTCGGGGTGGTTAATTGAGCAATCACCGGAGGAGAATCATACTCCGTACGTCCCATCAGTCGTTGGGTTTTGTTCTTGTTCGGCATCTCTTGGTTTCCACTTGAGCCATATTCCTCGCGACGTGGGCATCATCAGATTCAGAAGCCACAGGAAGCAAACTCTTCAGTAACAACAGTCCACCCTGCATTTTCCTTTTTCTCACTGGCTCACAGCGTGTAACAGTCTGGTACGTGGAAACCAAGAAATCAACCTCGGGCGAACGGCGACAGATGCCCGCCCATCTGCCGAGATGGACATTGACGGAGCCAGAAACACGAAACACGAGCCCGGCAACTGAACAGAACTCCGCGCGTCGTGCCAGCCAAATCACCACCCCGCAGGTCGCTGTCCGTCCCGTCCCGTAGCCCCAGTCCAGAACCATAAGCTGATTGGATGGATTCCTGCGCCGGCAAGCGGACAAGCGCAACGGCCCCCGGCGCTCCGTTTGTTTGATGGCGGCCGGCGGCAGCGACAGCAACGAATCGAATCCAATTTCACCGCTCCGCCGAGCCGAGTCTCCACGCGCTCCACCGCGATTCTTGGATTGAAAGAGGCACCCACCTGCCGGAGCCCGGAGCCCGGGAGTCCAAGCTGCTGCACTGCCCGTCCTGCACTTGCCCAGCTTCACTGCCGTTCAGTTCAGGGCAGGCGGGGTCGCCGCGCGCGCAGATTTCACGGAAGGACAGAACCTGTCTTGTCGGCGGGGTCTGGCCGTCAGGGGCGAAAGAAAAATTCTCCTGCCCTGCGGTAAACAGCTGTAAAGTGTGTCGCCGTCACGGCATCCGAGTTAGATCCCCTCGACAACAGCAACATCCTAACGCCAGTCAGAGGTCCGGCTCAGCGCAGCCAATTGCTCCTCTGACAACGGTTCAGGGTTCAGCTGACAGCAGCACAAGGGATGATCTGGCCGATTGGTTGGCTCGGCAACGAGTAGCGAGCCAATAATCCGAGCTGGCCCTGGCCGGGTTCTCCAATCCAGGCCTCCTCGCTCCGTCCGGCGTTCCCGTGCCCCATGTTCCCGCCCTCAAACCAGACGACAGCGATTCTGGCGTGCGGGGGAGCCTGTCCCTGTCCGGTTCCGGTCGAGTGCCATGCGTAGCTTGAGACCGCCGCCGATCGCTTCTGTTCCCCGCCGGTCTGCCGGCGATGGTTGGCATTTCTTTTTCTTTCCTGCGCGAGCGCGACCCGCACACGCATTGCATTGCACGTACGGCTGCGGTTAGCGATTCCAAAATGCCAAAATTCGAATTCGCGGATTTCTTGTCTTCTCCTCTAGTGTACTCCATCTTTTCTTGTCTTCCTGCAAGCTCGATATTTGTTTTTTTCCTTCTGCGGACAACGGGGGGCCACGGCTTGGTTAGTTACACGTTCGCAAAATGTGCTAGTAGTGGAGGATATATTCTGAGACACAATGAGGTTGAGGATGAACGGAGTTTAGGCCTCTTTTCTGAAGAAAAGAAGCAGACATGCGAAGGCGCGGCGAACCGGCCGGCGATCCTTGGCCTTTCGCAGAAAGCCTGTTTGAAGGTGACGAAAGCTACTCAAATACTACTCTCCCAAGGCATCAAGTATATGCACGGGGATAGAAAATCCAAATGACATTCGATCTGTACAGAAAACACAGATGCCTTAATAATGTAGTGATAGTGATTCAGTTTACGGCCGGCACACGTGGACCGCCATTTGGTGGCTTTCTGCGCTTCCTCTCTAGCTCATCGCACCCACCAATGGGAGCATATATTCCTCCACTGCATTTCGATTTCGTTAACTAGTCCATCAACCCGTGCTCTCGCACGGGCTAGAACCTCATGCGACTTTTTTATTCAATATATTTACTTTTTTGTTATTTTCTAACATAAACATAATTAGCATAAATAGATAGTTTATAACCTCTATCTAATTGTGACTAACTTATTGACCATGCTCTTTTATTTTTTTCATCCACATCGATAATATTTCCTTTGTAGGACAATTTTTGTATATCTTCAGCAATGATTTAGTACTAACTTAGCTTAAACTATGGTGATCTTGTTGGAGTCTATATCTTCTAACATCGTGGATCTAAAAATCTTATTAGCTCCTATAGATTTAATTGAAACTCCTATGCTTATTAACTCTTCATTTTTAGCTTATAAAAGGATTTTAGTTCATAGATTGCACTCTTGAGTGTTATGATGACTAAAGAACCATTTAAAACCTAGAACCTGCATTGCTTTAGATCATTGGTAGAGGTTGATGCGGGGAGCTAGGATTGGATAGCGGTGCTAATCTCAAGATGGTATCAATATTTAAGCCTCATGGCGACCGTTTACTCTAAAAAGAATCTCATAGGCTACAAACATAAAGCCGCCTTTGCTCTACACAAATCTATTATGCTTCTCATGATGTTTGAAATTTATTATCAAGAAATAATATGTACAGTAATGGTTCTACCATTAATATAGATATATTGATAAATGTATAGATATATCTAAGTAACAACTTAGGAAAATATTATCTCATGATTATTAATATAATTTTAAATAATTAATATTTTCATGATTACGAAACATAACATATATTTATTTCCCACGTGTGCATGCAAAATATATTTGCATGATGGCACAAAAATATATGTTTACTATAATCAAATTTTTGTGTATTAATATTAATAGAAGTAATGTAGAAACGTATATGCTTTATTATTATTTTTTTTAGTGAAGATTATGACAATTTAGATGTAGATTTGATAGGATATTTGAGTTTTTATATAGTCTATACTATTTTTAAAATATATAGTGCTTAAAATGGAATTACCACATTGATAGGACATAAGGTTTTGTCCAAATATATAAATTATTTAATAACTTACGAAATTTATTATCATAGAGTATCGATGAAACTTAAAGTGAATTGTTAGTGTTGTTACTATGTGTTCAGTTAAGACAACGTTTTTTTTCCACTCTTGATAAGCTATTAAATAAATTTTTACCTTGATGTATATATCTTTATTAGCTGGATATTGTGCATAGCACTATGCTTACTATTAACTTTGCAATGGTAAAAATATGTAATTCATAAATATATCTACCATAATTTATAGATATTTAATTATTGCTTGCAATCACTTATTTTAGTATTTAGATGTAGAATGGAATGATATTTTTATTTTCTATAACAACTGAGGTGGACAATTGAGATACAAATTAAAAAGATGGTACTATATGCTATCTTCCTTTGTACCACATATAAGTAATTTGAATGCAAACTTGGGATTGACTCTGCATTGACATTCATAATAGCGCGAGGTGGGTAATTTATAAATATGATATAAATTTAGTTAATTATATTGAGTCACCTTTCACAATGAGTTGGGTAGCTTAAATACAAATTTAAGGCATTATTATGAAATATCTTCCATAACTGCAAGAGTTGCTAATTTAGATTTAAATGGAGACAGTTATTATCAATTGTGTTTATTTTCCAACACAATATTCATAACTGAAACTTATCAATCACTAATCTATTTATTTTCATATATATTTTATGATGTCATGTGAATCCAAATTTTGAGTTTCAATTATTAGCCTTGTTGATTGCCACATAAGGACTTGAGTACTATGATGACCTAAATAGTCACTTTAAACCTACACTATGTTGCTTAAGCTCAGTTTAGAGCTTGATGGTAGATCTAGGATGGTACAGCATTGCTAAACTCAAGAGGATATTCAAATTTAAGCCTTGTAATGACTATTTGCACCCAAGAAATCTAAAAGAACAGGAAGATATATATAGCTACTTGGAGTATACATATTATCCTCCCCACTTGTCAATATGTTTGAATTTCATTGCCGAAGAGTTAGTAATGCAATAATAGCTATAGTATTAATAAATATATGTCAAATATTGTCAAATATTTTAGTTAAAATGTATTAATTATCTACAATAATAACATGAATAAATTATATTAGTAGTAGTAGATAATGTAGAAACATATATATAGGTTTTGTGGTTATTTAAAAATTCACAATAACTTATATTGATAATTTTAATGTAGATTTAAGAGGATATTATATTTTAGTTATTTTGATAATGGTAGAAGTTACACTTTGGATGTAAATCTAAGGGGGTTACATATATTATTTATCTAATAAAGGGTCACTGATTATCTTATACTGAGTGCATGATTATTTAGAAAATAGCATAGATCCTATGGTTATCGTTGTCAATGTTGATTGTAGTGTACATAATTGATGGTTGGATGCTTTTGAATTGTGTTAAATTTATAGAAATTATCTTTTTTTCTAGAGGGGAGGGACGCATAAGGATAACATGAAGGCTCCATTGGAGACCTCTATTTAGAATTTACAGGATTTAGCTTTTTCAATAGCGCAATACTCATACAGTGGAAACATACTCATGGTGTATGTCTTATTATTCCATACCTTTGTGTGCCATCATGAATCTATACTTTAAGTTCAATTTGTAATATATGTATTAGAAATCTTTTTTATTCGCTTGTTAAGTTGAAGTTCTAGTGCGGCTTATCATACATTTTATTTATTTTTCTTGTTTATTTTTATTAAAAACATCATAGGTCCTTAGTTAATCTTTAGGTTCTTACAATTGTACCTTACACTGAGACACTATCACATAATTTTAAATAGCATCGTTTTTATAAAATATGGCATGCTTAAAATTGAATTACCAATATCGATAAGACATTATATTTAGCCAAAATTTATGTAGTTTTATGGAATAACAACTTATGAAACTTATTATATGTCATGGAGTATTAACATTACTAAAAGTTAGTAGTTATCACTATCTTTCTATGTGATTTGTGTCCATGTGGTTTGTGAAGGGAGCATTTTTACACACTTCATAACTATTAAAATAAATATTTGTCTTAATATGTATCTGGTCTACATAGTCGAACATATAATTTAATTACTTTCAGCTTAATAATTATAGAAGTGTTTAGTTTAGGAATATATATCGCATACTTTATGGTATTAAATTATTTTTGTTGATAGCTTATTTTAGTATTTATACGTAGATTTGAGACATATTTTTTGCATCTTTGTCCAATTTTAGGATGGCTGTGGTGAGCAATTTAGATACAAATTAGGTGTCTTAATTTATATTTTTCAGTAATTTGAATGCAAACGGATAGGTTACTTTGCATTATCTTTCGTAATGGTAGTTGTGGATTATTTATTAAAAGTATTAGGCGATGTGTAATTTAGATGCATAGTCCAAAAGTTATTTTGAATTCTTTTTTAATGGAGGGAAGTGCGCAATTTAGGTGCAAATTTAGTGAATTATTTTAAATTATTTTACTATAACAGCAGATGTGGATACTTTCTTCATATAAATAAAAATTAGAGAGTTATTTTATGCATTCTTCATATAACGGTAGATGTGGATACTTTCTATAAACAAATAGATCTAATTTCTATTATTGGTGATATGATTAGAGTCTATCAAATGAAAGGCCAGATGTTTCGACTAATGTTGAAATTTTTAAAATTTATTAATTCTATTACCATATTAAAATTTACATAGAGGCTCCATTAATGTTTAGTCAATGTAGATATTTTATGTTGTTATAGATTATTTTTGAAAATTTTACTTTATTTACTTATGTTCCTCTAATAATAAAAATACTTTAGTATCATGTTTATGGATTATACATGGATCATTAAATAACATTTGCAATGTTATTATTTAAAAATTATTTTCTCATCGGCTAGAAAGTATTTACATAATGTTTTTAGAGCACTAAACTCTAGGTGCTAACAAATATAGGAATATAAATGGAGATTAGCATTCTTTGCTCTTCCTTTTAGTGCACCTTTGTTAGATAGGTCCTCTCATCTAATCATCTAGTTCACTCCTCCAATTGTACGAATAAACATGGATATATTTGCGGAGTAGAGATTGGATGGTAGTATGGGCAAGCAAGAGTAGTAGCATACCTATGGCTTAGCGGCGACATGACACTCATCTATGTCAACAATGTAGATAAAGATCTCTCCGGCCATCCGCCAAAGCTCTCATGCTGCAGCAAGAGCAGAGCTCCGCCCATCACTCGTGCGTTCACAAAGGGCGTTAGGTTTGCCGCACGATGTCATCTAGATCTCGGTAATATAGACAATGATGCCACGGTCCGTCAAAGCTCGCATTTGTAGCAAGAGTAGCGTATATGTTGCAAGAGTAGCGTACCTATAGCTCCACCCGTCCACGATGACAAAGGACGCCGATTTCTTTGCGGGGGTGTCTTTTAGATCGCAATAATGAAGACAAAGATCTCGCCGTCGCCAAAAGCTCGCGCCTGCAGTAAGCAATGGCAGATTTAGGATTTTAGATCGGGGTATGCCAATCAAATTTTTTTTCTCGATCACACAAAAGGTTTGTGCGTCTCTATACGAAGATAGACAAAAAAAATTTGATACAACATGTCTTAACGGTACCCTAGGGAGTCAAAAAGGTTTACGTGGAAGCTCGGACCCACTCGATTGTACTGTAAGACAGGCTATTATATTTGATACTTTGAACACAAATTCGATTTTACTAATTCAATAATAATTATAAAAATTAAGCAGATAATAATTTTCTGCAGGAAGAAGAAGAAGAGCAAAGATTCAATTTTACCGAGCCAAATAGCGAATCAAAATAGCAAACCCTCATAGGTGGCTGCACAGATTGCAAACGAAACTTGCGAAATAGCGAATGAGCAGACGGCGAACCTCCGATGTTGCATTCGGAGCCGGGCAGAGGGCGGCAGGGCACCAGATCCAGTTCACCGATCAATGCAGTCATGAATCATGCCTCGGGCGTCGGCCGTCGCGCGGCGACGTGTTCCTTCCGACCCTCCATCCTCCAGTCGAGTTAGATTAGATTAATCAGAAACGTTGTGGAGGAGCGCATTGAAACGTTTGGAGTTCACTTAGACGGCTTGCCGCGTGGGGGCCGCGTTGTATGGCCTTCGGCCTCCCATTATATCAAACGAAAGAGAGGCTAAAAAGCTAGAATGGCAAGTGGCAAGACAACGAACAAATATATGAACGACGACCTTTTTTTTTACTATATATGAACGTCGACCTGTATATATAAATATTGAATTATGTCATATAATGGCAAAAGTGGGTAATTTACATGCATAATTAGGAGGTTATTTTATATACTTCTTATAATGGCATTGGTGGGTAAATTTTTAATAAACTACAATAGATCCGATGGCTAATACTAATGATGATAATTAGAGTCTACCAAATCAATGGCTGGATGTTTCGATTATTGTGAGAATTTCTAGGATTTATCTTTTTTCTTAGCCGCCCGGTGAGAATCAACGTGGTGCCTCCGTTGGAGCCTCTAATTAGTAATAGTAAGATGGCACCTGTTTTGCATGCTCATGTAGACAACCTTTTCTTATCTCAATCCACCCCCTTTCCGTTACCACAAGTCCACAACGATATCTTTGTCTAGCGGTTGAAAGTTGAAGCAGTCTTAAAATCCGTATAGTTTCTTGAGGAGTAAACAAGAATCATTTCTCCATTTATATTGGACCTACAAGTATAAAGAAAATCAATCCTTGAGGCTCCTTCAATCTCCACCATAATTACTTCAAAATCAACTCTCCCCACTATGTTTCATTAAGGATGGGGGCAATGGAGACTAACATTCCGTAACAGATTCACCTAAAAAAGATGTCATGTTCACATAGAAGCATTTGAGGCAAACAATCTTATAACGTGAGCTGCTTCGAAAAAAACTGTTTATGGATCATATATTGCTCTTTTTGTAGACCTTGATCAGACATTGTCCCTCAATTACACATCATACTCGCCCAATACATGCTCTAGTGATAGATTTAGTTTTTGGACTAACGAGACCACTGTAGGTCATTTTGCTCTCTGCGAGGCTATCACTTGGTTTGACGTGGATGTTCGGTGCCCCCACCTTGGTGTTTGAGGTAGTACATCACGTCCCTTGCGTTGAGATGCCCTAATGAACCTTCGATATTTATTCAATCTCTAGTAGGCTTCACAACATGTCTTAGAGCAACTCCGACCATCAATTTTGCCTCTCTATTGGATATCATATCCATGTACTCTAACAAAGCTAATACTAACTAGATGTTTATCACGTCATGCAAGTTGTGCACGTCATTCATTAATAAATGCTCCACTATTTTCCAATCCTTTCAAGCAAGCTATTCATGACATCCCTTATTAATTACAAAATACGTCTACATTATCTCCACTATGTACAACACTTTTGATCTTTAATCTATAAATATATAATTCATCTATATGTCCTAGTATCTCTTAATGAAAGATGTTTACATCATTCCCTACTTCATGAATTTATAATCCTTCTATGCAAGGTATCCATGTTTAAGTCTCCCTACTCCTTAGCATACTCTAGCCAATCTTCTAAATTGTTCCTACTTTATACTAT
Source organism: Chrysopogon serrulatus (assembly GCA_015844335.1). NCBI lineage: Eukaryota > Viridiplantae > Streptophyta > Magnoliopsida > Poales > Poaceae > Chrysopogon > Chrysopogon serrulatus. The sequence goes on from JADLZL010001883.1 coordinate 36,941, forward strand.
ATTGTCATGGGTTTTGCTCATTGGTCCCACTTGTCAGTTTTATTGGAAGAGAGAAAGAATTAGGAGGTGAATGGCTACTACATTTGGGGCTCAGGAGACAAGAATGAGAACCTCTCATCCATCAGAGATTGAATTAAGGATTTGAGGATTGGCTGGAGAGCTTTTTTATATGTGTATTTGAACTCTTAAAATGGATTGAGAGCTCAAGTAGAGTCTTTGGGGTTGCTCTCGTAGGGCGGAGTCATGTATGTGGGCGTGGGTGCAGCCTCACCCACGATTAAAAAAAATAACAGTAGATATAATCAAATTTTCATCCTATTTTGCACTCATACAGTAAAAATATATGCACCTACAAGGCAAGCACAACTCCATGAATTTGCTCTAGCTCGGCTTTTGATGTCCTGAGTATTGATCTTTGAGTCTTGACTCCTGTATACCCAATGCCAACAAATTCTGAACAAGGTTTGGAGTTCCAGCAGGTGGTGAGCAGCGCTGCGTTGTCTCTCTCGCTGCCTGTAAAGCGATCTCCGTCCATGATATTCTCCGTACCAATGCTCTGTCCCTTGAGCCGGAGCGCCGGAACAATACAAGCAATTTGCTCCCTCCTCCAATGTGATTGCACAAAGGACACTTCCTTGTATCCTACTGCTCTCTTTTGTTTAGTGTTAAGCTCAGAGAAAACAGGATGGCGAGCAGCCGAGCACATGTGCCCGCCATGCTCGGAGCCCTGTTGCCGCCGGCCAAGGCAGCTCTGAGCGAAACCTGCGCGGGGAATAGCTGTTAGCTGGTGTGAGACCAGAGAGGCGACGAGGCACCCTTAGCTGTGAAGACTAGGTTTTTGTTTTTGTTTCTTTTTCTTTTCTTTTTCTTTTGATGAGACAGCATGACTTGTTAGTTTTGGGAAGACCTTGCCATTGGCAAATATATATTTCTTCAAACTCCTCACATGTTTTACTTCGTCGCTGCATAAGAATTCTGATGATCCATCTTTTTATGTATGTCGACTTGGAAAGGGAAATCTTGTCACAGAAGAAGCTACAAATAACAAGTACGGACTACCAGTTCTTGCTTGAATACGCCTGGTCTGCCCGTCGGTCACAGCCGTATATAGGTCTCGTCAAAAACTGTGCTGCCTAGGCTGCTAGGCAGGACTTTGCACGTCTGAAATGAACATTATTAAGGGTTAGTGGGAGCAGTTCTTCGCTTCCCGGATCATGACCGATGCAGGGACCACATCAGAGATTGCGTATCGGGGTCCCTACACGGTTGCGGGTCTATACAGAAGCCATCCCACCGCCCGTTCTGTCCAAAAATCTTCTTTTCTTTAATAACCTCCTTTTCAGTTCTGTAACAGCGACTGGAATCTGTTCTAGCGCAAGTTTTTTATTTGTTTAATCTTGGTCATGATCTCATACTAGTTCAGAAACCAAGTCACCTACTCCACATACATTTTGTGTTGCTTTTTGTTGTGTATACGCTTGTTTTATAGTAGTATTTCGTTCATGGACTGTTCATACGAATTCACTGAACCACTTGCGAACATACAATTAGCATGCTAGTATTTCATATGAACTTATCAGCTATCACAAAAGATGTGTGTGGGCGAGGCGACAGTTCAGCGGAAACACCCTACTCGCGAGTGGACCACAACAAGCTCCAATCTATCCAGCCCCTAGGGCTTAAAACTTTTGTATGGGTACAGTTCAATCGTACTTATTCTGCTGTTCATCAATATTTGTGGTCTTTTCAACGTACTTTGTCAGCTACTGGTCACGAACGCAGTCTCAGTATTCCCGCCTCCCCGGTGGCTTTGGTACCACGGAGGTACCCGACTATTCAATTATCCAACAAATGGTTCCTCATTCACGTGGCAGGACCACCAGGGAAATCAGACAATTCAGTCCTCAGTCCTCGGCAAACGCAAATGCAATCGCTTAAACGCAACAGCAATGCTCACTCATCAGATGATCAGGCCCAACGCTTTAATTTGTTGATGAATCAATCAACCAAATGAAATCGATCACTTCTTCGATCAAGTACAGCTAAAATTACCAATATTTTTTTGTTCCTTCCTTCTCTAATTAGCGTACGTACAGTACATAGGTAGCCATGGAACGAATCGCATTACATTCACAAGCCGATGAGGTTCCTGGAGGTGGTGACGCCGCCGTCCACGACGAGGTTGTGGCCGGAGATATATCTGGACTCGTCGCTGGCCAGGAAGAGCACGGCCTCGGCGATGTCCCTGGGTCTCAGCGTGGGGCCCTTGAGCGTGGCCAGCCCCTGACCACCTCCTCCATCTTCTCCACCTCCTCGTCGCTGGGCACGGTGATGTCGAGGTCGAGGTCGAGGTCGGCGTCGGCGGCGTCGTCGTGGCCCTGGCGCCAGGCGTTGATGAGCATGGGCGTGGCGACGCCGAAGGGCGACACGCAGTTGACGCGGATGCCGTGCGCGCCGAGCTCGCAGGCGGCGTTCTTGGTGAGGCCCACGATGGCGTGCTTGGAGGCGGTGTAGGCGTGCGGGCCGAGCCCGCCGAGCACGCCCGCGACGCTGGCGACGGAGACGATGCTCCCGGACCGGCGCGGCGCCATGGCGAGCGCCGCGTGCTTCATCCCGAGCGCGGCGCCCAGCGCGTTGACGCGGAGCACGCGGTCGAACTCGCCCGCGTCGAAGGACAGGATGCTCTTGGCGGCGCGCGTCTGCCGGCCCAGCACCCCGGCGTTGTTGCAGTAGACGTCGAGCCGCCCGCCGTGCCGCGACTGCGCCCAGTCGACGGCGCGCCGGACGTCCTCCTCCACGGACACGTCGCAGCGCACGAAGCTGACCTGCGGGCCCAGCGCCGACGCCAGCGCCTCCCCGGCGGCGTCGTCGATGTCCGCGATCACCACCCGGGCGCCGTGCTTGGCGAACAGCCTCACGATGGCCTCGCCGATCCCGCGCGCGCCGCCGGTCACAATGGCCACCTTCCCGTCCAGCCTGCAGATCGTCACCGGCATTAGCCACAGCAAACGAACGCATGCAGAGCAGTACTAGCTAACAAGGCATTTGAAGACACTAGAGAGAGAGAGAGAGAGAGAGAGAGAGAGAGGGAGGTAAGCAAGTACCTCTTGGGCATCGGGGTGGGCACGACTGCGGCGCCATTGCCGTCCCAGCCGTGGTGTGACGGCGACATGACGGGCTGGTGCGCGTGCGCTATCTCGGGGCGGAGGTCGAGCGCCGGCATAGCAGCCGCGGCGTAGGAGGCGAGGCTAGCGTGCATGTAGTATGTGTCTCGCGTCTCGACCACAGCTCACGCAGACACACAGGAGGCGATGGCGACTTGGCGAGTGCGCGGTGCTCCTCTGCTGTGTGGTGTGGCCTGTGCTGTCGACTGCTCGGCTCGGCGGACGGGGCCGCTACTTATAGCCCCCGGGAGCGGGCTCGTGTGGACTGGACAGAGCGGCACGGTTTTTCCGTCCATTTTTCGTGCGCCCGTCGCGGCGGCACCCGGCGCGTTCGTGGAACGCGAGACGGTGACCGAGCGAGCGGCCTCCGTTCCCGTGTGGCCCGCCAGCCTCCGTCCGCAACCGCAACCATCACCGTGGGCCGCCGGATGGGGACGTGCAGACCAGACAGAGCGAGAGCCGTCTCCCCGGAGAGTTTGGTTGGGCGGGACTGGTTGACCGCGGTGCCTTGCTGGGGGTTCGTTCGGCACCGGCGCCGCGGAACCGCGAGACGGCAGGGAGGGGGTCGTGCTGGCTGGCTGGTACAGGACCTGGACAGGTGCATCTGCTGCGTACTCGGCGTTGAACTGAAACTTGTTGTGCCTGCGTGGAGCCTCCCCTGCTTGCCTCACGCGTGACCAGCTGGGATTGAATCGGATGTGTGGACGTGGAGACTTGAGGCAGATGAGTTGATCAGCAAACACAATTAATTGTGATATAAAAAAACTGTAGTAGACCTGTAGTACTCGTAGACGGGGTTGATCGGTCAAGACCACTTGCTTGCTTCTTTTGTTATTTGAACCGGGCAAATGGCGAGGCCGGGTCAACTCCTGATAAATGGATCAAGATCGGGGGTGTCTGTGCTCTCTTCATCATACGAGGCGCTACCTCTCTCTGGGCACTTTTTGACATTATTACCGAAGCTGGGTAGGTAGGCAAGGTACCGACAGTTCAACGAACGGTTTCTGCTTGTGTGAGAACTCAGAACTCTTCTGATTCAGTTCTCCCGTACGTGGGGGGTCTCCAGAGTCCAGAGTCCAGCCGATCCAAGCTGTTTGGTCTTTGACGATCTTTCTGAGTATATTAACACTAGCCGGAATGGTTCCCGAAGGAAGTCATGTTCATAAGTGGGTAAGTACGTGACTTGCTACGCAAAGGCGGCCGCCTGTTGGGAGTTCTAGGTTCCCAAGCCACGGCGATGAAAGATGCAACTTCAGGACTTTGGACGTGTACCACGCCCTAGTTGTTTTTTCTCGTTCAATTGTATGGATAGAGCATGGTTGCTCACGAGTCATGTTCGGGGGGATTACGCGATCGCTTTGGTTACCACGCTTTGTTAACGACAGGAAGATCGAATGTCTTCATGATTTGCTAAGATACATTGCAATTCAAAACACCAGCCGCAACGAAACCACACAAGAGACACATATAATTGCGGCGTATTTTTATATATATCTATATCCAATAAGTGGTACTGCTCATTGACAGTAGTGGACACATTAGTAGTGCTTACTAATAGTTGAGAGCCCAAAACCTAACTGTCCCATTCCCATCATACACACAGGATTGGACTTGTCGTCGAACCAGCAAAGCCCATAGCAATCGATCGATGCGACGAACTCATCAAAAAACAAAGTCAAAAGCCAGCGCCGACGACGACGAGGCACAGCAGCTCTCGTCGCATGCAGCAGCAACCACGAAGCCTCCCCTCCGCTCCTAGAACCGGAGGGGGCGAAAAAACGATCTGATTTGTTCTGCAATTTCGGGTCCACCTTGCAGACGACTTAAACAATTGACCAAATCTTGGCCTCACCTAAACCCCTTTGATTGAAACAAGCTGATACTCCATATCCTGGTCCTGCCGTAGCCGAAAGCAACAAGGATTCCTCTGTCAGTACACGTACATACTACAGCTGTGCTTTGTACATGCATTTTCTCTTCTATAGGAATCGCGACAAGGGCAACTACTCAATAGTGGAAAAGTAGTGACGTGATGCCGACGTCATTGCGCTAGTACGGACCTCCGCATGTTTGGACCACTTCTGCCGATTGGTGGATTCAAACAGGCTACCTCTAGCTCGTGGAAGCAGTAAAGCAGCAGTTTTTTACATGCTACTACATACTCATAAAACTTGACATTTTTTGGACAAGGACACGCCTCTAAAAACCTAATCCTTTATCCATTGTTTTTTTATTAAGTATATAAAAAAACTAAAAATAAAATTACTTTTATAAAAGTAGGTTCTAAGGTGAATCTATACATATAAGTTTCACCTTTTTAAACTAAATATTTTAAAAGTTATTGATAGTTTATGTTACCAATATTTGACCCAAATCTTGTCCAAAACGTCAAGGTTTATGAATATGGAGGGAGTAGCTTTACTGCTAACAATAATAATCAATGGCGGATCCAGGATGAACACAAAGGGAAGGGGAGACTAAACAATAAAGATTTAGAGCTAAAGCTAGAGACTAATGATGATTTGACACTAAATAATACTCCCTCCGTTCTAAATTATAAGTCCCTTTAACTTTTTTTGGTACATTCATATAGTAAAATGGATGTATAAAAAAAGTCAAAAAATGACTTATAATTTGGAACGGGGTAGTAGTAAATTAGTGAAGAAATCAGTCTCATTAGGGGGGTTGTAGCCCCGGCAACTCCCCTTTGGATCCACCCCCGATAATAATAATCTCACGGTCTAACCCTTGGAGCAAAGCTTACTAATATAGTCTGTTGTTGGCTGTATATTCTCAACTCCACCCATATAATAATTAGCTTTTTAGTATTAATATATTGATGACTTTTTTCATATAAAAAAAGTTTCTTAGTTTTTCTACATAAGTTAATTGTAAACTTAAAGCATGTTTCTTTTGTCTTTCTTCTCTTTTTTTTTCTACCTCAGCATTCAAGCTACCTATAAAATATTATTATTCTTGCTCTCATGCAATCGAACTTCTATAATTTTTTTTGTAATCTCTAGCGGATCCTAATGGGTTCTTCAATGAGAAATGCAAGAGTTTCCGTGAGAAAAAGAAGTGAAGTTTGGGATTCAATTCACCAGAGTCAGACTCGTTTGATAGGGCTTCGACTCCTTCTAAAAGGGCTCGCTCTGGCTCCTTGTATGGAGCAACAATTTTGATGGAGTTAGAGCTGTTTTGGAAAATGGCTTTAGTGATAGTATTCTAATAATTTATATTAATAGAAAAATAGCTCCTACTCCTCCAAGTTCGTTGCAAGGATTTTTTTTTTTTTTAGATGATAGGGCTCCTTGCAAGGAGTAGAGCCACAGCTGAAGTCCTGTCATACGGGTCCTCAAAGTGACACTTGTGCATATATAAGAGCTAGCTACGGTGCTAGATTGCAGGTCTAGAGATAAACAATAGTGATATGATTAGTTGAGTGATTAGTGTGCATAAGGGCTTTTTTATGTAGCTCGCACCACTCGTGTACAATAAAGAAGGACACATAATGCGTGTACTACCTCTCAACTTACATTTACGTCCACATTCGACTATACTGATTGATACGTATTGAGATATAGTTATTTTTTCATACGCGTGCAGGAGTCAAAACAAAAATTTCAGACAGCATACATCATATTCTCTCGAGTATTTTCTCACTGAGAAAAATATCTCTTGAGTCTTGAGAAAAGGCGATCCAGTACATTATATGGAGGTTAGCTGCATGCTTGGCGTGTTAGGCGGGTTTGTTATTCTCTTGACCGCGTTTTGCTTAAACTAATCCTGCTTACAGTCAGCTCCAGTCAGGAACTAGGCTAGGCTAGGCTAGAGGGACTAGCTAGCCATGTTCCGGATGCAACAAAGCTACGCGATCCTGCGTTGTTCGCGATGCAGCAGCCAGCTAGGTGGCCATCCAAGAGTCAAGGGCTTTCGGCCAGTGAATCTTGGCGCCTCAAAAGACAGATCCTGGTGTTTAAACTGGTGAGGGAGCTAGATCGTCGCCTAGCTGGCCCAATCGACGGAACTCGGAGCGTCCTGGCATGGGCGTGGGGGATCACAACTTCCCTTCGGGACCTAGACTTTTTACGTATATCATCTTAGATTTTGGTGGAGAACCCTGCCCACCCAAGTTGTTTAGTAGCCCTAGTTCAAGCTACAAAGAAGCCAAGCTACGCCGATGCAACCCCACCGCGGTTGAAGCAAGATGAGACCTAGTGGTGAACACAAAATTCGGAACAAGCGGTCAGAGGACCTACCAAAGATCAGAAATGTCAAATATGCCATTGGAGCATCACCATTCAGTACACTCAATAATCAGGATCCTTATTAGTGTGTTGACGAAGGACAAGAGGGATTGGACGATGTGACGGTGTTGAGTGTGATAGTGTTCAGAATAGATTAGGGCCTTGTATAATTAGAATAAACTTTTTTCCAATACATTTAAACTTAACTTGTAAAAATTGGTCATCATTAATATATAGTCACTCCCATGCTTATTAAATTGGAAGATAAATCATAAGTGAATCGTATTTGGTTGACCTATGACCTACGAGAAAACTGTTGTGAGCCCTGAGCTGTGTGAAAACTGATGCGAGCCATGTGATGTGAAAAAGAAACAACTATGAAACCAACACACTGTATATTTTTATCTTCCTTGCAACAATGGTAAAACATCTCTATTTCTACTCAATTAAAAAGCTAAAAGCTGAAGCCAAAAGCAGAGTCCAAGATCCTACGAAAAATGTTCTATGCAAAAAAGTAGATTGCTCGGGAAAGAAGCACCTTCGAATTCTGTTTTTTTTTTTTTTTTTTTTTTTTTTTTTTGCTGGAGTATTCTTTTTGGTGGTAAAACCACTTTCCAGCAGCTTAACCAAATACAATCTATAGTTCATGCTTGTCGACTACCACAGTATATGATTGTTCATTGTTGACATGCTTCTCACTCCCTTGCCCATCCCACGATGTTGACTTGTGGAGCTTCAACTATCATTAATGATATAGTGAAGAAGGCAATGATTATTTGCTTGTGCAATCACGTTAAGCTCAGACTAAGAGGATGACTAACAACATAGCTAATATATGGGTTGCATATACACTTACAACCCACTAGCAATCGATCCATAGTAGTTAGCTTCTAGAACATACTTCCACGTTAATATATGGCCTATTTTTTTTTCACTCATGTGGTATTTTTTTAAGCTTGTGCATTAGTCGGTTATAAACCTACACCCTATTTCTTTTTCTCTCTCATTCTCTGTCTCCTTCCACCCGTAGAGAGTCTACTTACAGTCTCTTATTATACTTGCTCCAAGTTTCTCTCGGTTTGCTTCCTGGTCTACCATAGTTGCACTTGGATGAAGGAAGAAACGTTAACGGCGGGGTGGCTCCTATGGGGCAAAAAAAACCTACATTGGATGCATGTAATTATTGCTGATTTACAGACAAAAACAAATACTCTCTCATGCATTAGGGTGTTGTTTGGTCGCATCGGTGGGAGTGGCAACGTAAATGCGATCAGGTTACAGTGGTATGCGTTGTATGGGAAAGGAAAGCGGGATTTGTTTGGTTCAGTATTTTATGGCCTTGCAGCCTGAGCGGATCGGATACCACCCGTAGAGGAGGGGCAACAGGATTGTATAGGCTGTGATCTGATAACACCGTGATAGGTTACTGGTTGGAGCAACCAAACGAAAAACAACGAAATCCATTCCCATCGGTAGCTGGTTACGGAACAAAGAGGCCAAACCAAACAACACCTAGATACATGCGCATAGACACATGTCGTGAATAAATTATTGGTGCCAATGCTACTTCTCATATATGTTCTCACTATTTTTTTTGTACTGAACTGTGCCTTAAGCTTATGGTAGCCAAACCTACTCCAATATCTTTCTCAATTAAATGAAAAGGCGGGGAGGTCTCCTACTGGATTATAGATCTAGACATTTTTGCATTTGGGCCAACCTGAAATTCCCGATATGATGCACCTGATATAAAAGGTACCAAGTAAAGAAAAAACCACATACTACGTACTGTATCCGTGGACAAATTAATTGCAAATGGATCGAATATATACTCATGGACTGAGATGAGAATGAGTAATGGCTAATGCAAACAACAATAGGAGCACACAAATCACACAATTTGTCTGAGATGGTGTTGACCCGCGTGAGTCACGACCTGATTAACAAGTAGATCCTTGGTGGATCCGCTGTATCCCAAATCGGTATTCTAATGATGTACGGTCAGATCTGATTCCATCTAGACCAACCTAATGTGCACACATCATCCCCTGCATAATCAGCTTTGGAGATCTAAAACGAACACATAATTAGCTTCGAGGCTGGCATGGTACTGTTTGGACATGATAAAACAATGCGGTTGGAAAGATTTAGATAGGCAGTGGGTGAGGCACACTGAAATATCAAAATCGGCCGCAACTTGATGGGCATATTTGTTTAGTAGACCGAGGAGGTCAATGCAGTATATGGACGGAGAGCCCAGAGACGTGTGATAAGAACTGTAAAAGAACACTCGATCAGTCATCAACAAAAAGGAAAAAAGAGAATGCAAAAAAGGTGAACACGACACATTTTCTCACCCCTTGATTTGAACACGCACGTACGTTTCGTTCTTGGATTTGGTTCGATATGAGGCATGACTTTCCTTTTAGACGCACGCTCATTTCTTCTTGGCTTTGTGTTCGATCGAGTCAAAAATAAATCTCCCTTTTTTACCAGCAGTAGGACTAGGAGACTGCAAAGTTTGAACGAATGAGCGAGCACGCACGTACTATACGTTGTATATGTGGATGAATCCAATTCCGAGCATCCTTCCAGACGCTCGGTCGGTTTGGAATTGGAAGCCTCGCGGGAGCAGGGTGCCTGTCTTTCGGCTCTTTGCACGCGGCCGGCGCAAGTAGGAGAAGTATATGGCTTGGGCTCTAAGTTTATGACCTGCCTCGTCCTCGACGACTGCTGCGTTGACTCGTCTGGTCAAAGGTCAGAACCCTGAAAGGCGAGGTAGAAGGTGGAATCGTACACTGTAATAACTAATACTAGTAGTATGAAATGCAACGACGACGACCCTACGCCGCCGCGTGGATAGGTCCGGCGCCGGCGCGTAACCGCAGCCTCCTCCCTTTGCCTTTCCTGGTGAAAACGATGTCCGTCACGTCACATCGATGGGTCGTCTAATGTAATGATCGACCACTGATTATACTACTAGTACTAGTACTTACTAATTAGTAATTTTGTTAGTATATAATATCGGTTTGGTGCATCGACTTTGTTTGGACTATTAGTTGTCCCCTGTTTCGACCAACTCGATCCGAGATCCGCGTCCGATAGGACTGATGGGAACTCGGCAACGATCCGTACGTCGATCGGTTGACTTTGGAGTTTGGACCCGCGATCGTCAGTGTGAACAGCGTCTGACGACGTCCTTACCAACTCGCTTCCATGCATGAAATGCAGTACTACTAGTA
>JADLZL010001884.1:0-17500 GCA_015844335.1 Chrysopogon serrulatus
AAGAAAAGAAAAACATTTCTTCTCCTCGGCTCACCTGTAAGTGCCCAACGGTGACGCACAGTGCTCTACGGTTCAAGACGTGGGCCAAGCTTCCAGCCAAGGAAGGTCAAGGCCTCTTTCCCCTCTTCACGCCGATTGGTGGCCCCAGTTCTCCCCCCGCTTTCTCTCGGTCTCGACGAACCAAGGGCTGGCGGCGGCTCACGACACCTCCGCTAACACCACATACAAAACGGATTCACCTCACCGAGGCGAACCTCGGCTAGCTACGACACAAATCTCTAGCCGACCACCTGAGCACTCGCGTGGCGCTGCGTCATGGCGGCCTCTGGGTGGCACTACCTGGAAGCCGCTGCTCATGGTGTCTCGCTGTGCCAAGCAGCGAAAACCCACGCTAGAATCAACAAATACCTTATAGCTGACTCGCCGTGGAGCTCACCACAGCCTTTCAAAACAAAGATGCAACGAGCTTGGAAAGGGGCGAGGGTGTGTGATGGCGCCAGCCAGCTGGCCGCGCGGCGTGAAAGCCGCTGCGTAGATTCGGCTGCTTTGCACGCCGAGACGCCGTCTCGCTAGGAAAGACCGATGGCCATCTAAGAATGGGCAGCGCAGAGCTAGACAAAAGAAAGGAGATGACGAGCGGCTACCCACCGCCTCGCAATCTGGGCGCTAAATCACTTCATGGCGGCGACGATGGCTCTACCGTGGAGAAGATGACTACTACAAGGCGAGCTCAAACAGCTGTCCGGGGAAAAGTAAGGATCGCTCAGTGTAAAGCGCAAAAAGAGTAGCTGAGCCGGGTGGCAAGGCTTAATTGACGATGATCTCGTGGGAGCACCTGAATTTGGTGAGAGAAACGGGCGTGGTCGCTCGCGGTAAGGGAGGGAAAAGAGAGAAACGCCGACGACTGCAGGTTTTTATAGGCGCTGAAGGCATCGACGCGGTGGCCGGGTACTTCGCGACGGCGCTGAGTCTGGTTGGAAGCTCCGCCAAACGCTGAAAACGCGAGAGCAGCCCACGGCGTCGTCGGCCGACCGACCGCCGGCATGGACGCCCCAAGTGAGGTGCCCCCCCCTGGCCTCAAGAAAGCAATTGCCACCTCATTTTTCCATTTTTAAAAAATTATTTTCAAAATTGTATCAGCATACAAAAATATCCCAAAATACAGATTTTGTTCAAAATTTTGTGCTCTACAAGTTTTATTAAAGAAGCTCGTTAGATTCAAAAGTTTTGTCATTGATTCAAACTAAGTTTTTGAATTTGAACTTCAAATTTGAATTTAAAGCAAAAACCCTAACTTTAGGGATTTTAAAATTACTTTTAAATTTTGAATAAAAAGATGAAAATCTCCAAAAAATAAAAGTTGTTCTATTTTCAAATATCTACAACTTTCTATTTAGAAGATTTTCATGAAACCCAAATAATTTTGAATTAAAGTTTAAACTCAAAAGGGACATTTTCCAATTCAAACTAACTTTTTGAAATTAGTTAAAATTTTATTCAAAAAACTTGAAAAACTTTTATATACCAAAGTGGTAGAGCTCAAAGAGATGCATAAACTGTATTTTTGGAGTTTTTCCAAATTTTTAATATTTTGAGGTGAAATTGAAAAAGGCAAAAACACTTTGAAAAAATCTCTTTTGAAAGGTTTTTCAAATTGGAATTCTTGGGCAATAATTAGTGATGTTGTGGCATTCAAACTTAATCCACGGCACTTTTCAAAGTACAAACTTCATACTTTGAAATAGTGCTATTGGTTAGCAACTTTTATTTATAAAACTAATTAGGAGTTAATTCTCAATTGAAAGTGAAATTCCAATTCCAACACTTAGCCACTTGAGTTAGGGTTTGGAATTTGAATTCCAAAATTCAAATTTGATTCTTTCTTTTTTGCACCATTTGCTTTAGAAAAACTTGTTTGATGTGTGAGTCAAGGTTAGCAAACACTTGCAAACACCAGGGTTGATTTTAATTGATTGCTTTTATTGAGAAAAGTAAACATTGCTGTGAGTGAAATGTAAATTATAACCACATACACATGTGATATAAAAAGAGCGCAAAACAAAAACCCTAGAATTGTAAACTCATTTCAAATGTTTGAATTAGGGTTTTCTAATGATGAATGCTTATGCAATGATGATGATGACATGGCAGCTTTTGTTTAACGTAACACCTGGGTGTTACATGAATAGTCCAAGTGAAACTTTACCACCATTAGCATGCGACTAGTACTATCCAATAACCCTCATGATCCAAGGCCAAGGCAACGAACGGTGCTTAACTGACACAAGTGGGAACACTACACCAGGACACTAGCCCCCCGATGCAAGTCACTCCACGGGCTGTCTCAATTTACTCATCATGTTCTTGATGTATACCCTTGACCCGATCAAAGTCAATGATAAACAACAAGCAACATCAGGTTTTTATAATTTCTCTCAACGGGTATTGTTATCAAACTTTGAAAACGTTTTTATTTGTAAAAAGCCTAGGGCTATCCGAGACAGACTAAGCATATACCAAGCATTTTTAAATCAAAACAAAGTTTCGTGGATAATATATTAAGGTACGGTAAATACATCGATAGGGATATCACACAACTTCCTACACACTTAATGCATCATAAATTTAACATAAAAATTATAAAGGACTTTCGAAATTCGCGAATGGTTTAATGCATCCGGGCTTGCCTTGGGGCTCAACGGTTAGGGGCTGTGATGGCACCGCCGAGATCAGAACCAACCTCCTTACACCGCGATAACCTTCCTCGTAGACGGAGTCGGATCGCACCCCCTTTCTTCGATGGCACAACTACACGATTGAGATGCATGATTATAATGCGCAATAAAAGGTGAGCATGCGATAATGATGCAACACACCAGTTTATCTTGAAAGTACAACTTTCCTTCACTCAAGCAAGCTGCACTACTTCCGGCATAGCTAGCACGCACTTACTTCCACGACCAACGGTACGCTAAATCATCATAAAAATGCCGAAGGTCATTAGGTTAATGACCTAGGGTCATCACTCAATCCCAAAATCAAGCAACCCCATTGGCTGGTGATTAAGATTAATTACTAATTCATTAACTTTTACGCTTGTCAAAAGCCACTAATTAACTTGCTAACTAGAGATTAATTAAACCCTAATTAAAACAAATGATTAATTAATTAAACATTAATTACTCAAGGTGACATTGCATGATGGTTGGTCAAATGTACACCCCTGTTAGCCTAAAGTACCATGTCATCATCATCATCAAGATGACCATTCATGATTAGAGAACCCCTAATGTAAATAATTTTCTGAACCTAGTTTATTACCCTTAGATTGGTTGAGTTTTATACTCCATGTTTATGTGTATATCATTTAAACTCATTCACATGTTTGATTCCCGTTTTTATAAAAAGTAACCAACTAAAACTAATCTTGATGGTTGTAAGTGCTTGGCTAACTCTAACTCACACCCCAAAGATGTTTTACAAAAAGCAAATGCATTTAAAGTATGAAGTTTGTACTTTGAAAGTATGCTATTGGTTGGGCTTGCAAAGTTCCACAATATCATGAATTAATTGCCTAAAAAGTCAATTTGAAATTCCTTTTCAAAAACCTAAATTTCAAAGTGTTTTGCCCCTTTTCAATTTCACCTCAAAATATTCAAAATTTGGGAAAACTCCAAAAATACAGTTTGTGCATCTATTTGAGCTCTACAACTTTGGTATATAAAGTTTTCAAGTTTTTGAATAAATTTGAAAGTAATTCCAAAGTTCTTCAAATTAGGAATTGCCCCTTTTTGTATTTTAAACTCCAATTCAAAAAATTATTTGGTTTCATGAAAAACTTCCTACATGAAAGTTGTAGATCATGAGAAATGGAACAACTTTTTATTTTTGGAGATTTTCATCTTTTTATTCAAGATTTGAAAGTAATTTTGAAATCCCAAAAGTTGGAATTTAAACCCTTTTCAGATTTGAAATGCAATTCAAAAAATTTTTTTGGATTTTGACAAAACTTCCTCAACCAAAGTTGTAGATCATGAATTGTTGTGCAATCTGTATTTTGGGAATTTTTCAACTTCTATTCAAAATTTGGGAGTAATTTGAAAAGGGAAACGCTGAGGTGGCCAGCGTGCTCTGATACTCCGAGGGGGTGGGGGTGTTTTGGTTTTCTCTTCCCTCCCCATCCCTCCCCTGTCGCCGACGGCGTGGCAGGCGTTCCCGCGCCTTCCCCGGTTTCTTGTGGCGCCACCGAACACTTGGCGGAGCCGTGAGGTTGCCGGCAAGCTTATCGACTCACCCCCGCCTCTATAAAAGCCGGTGGAGTTGGCCTTCGTCGTCACCTTTTCTTCTTCCTCGCCCCGCTGCCGCCATTCCATCCTCTGCAAAGTCGTGTTCGCTGCTTCATCATCGCACCGGCGGCTTTTGCACACGAAGTCCGCAAGCCTCTAAGCGCACCTTTGGCCGAGTCCACCCTCACCTTCATAACCGCCTGAATCACCCGAACCGGTCTTCTTCCTCTCTCGGCGGTCGCCGTCGTGGTGGTGGCTCCTGGTCGAGCAGCACCTTCCATCGCCAAGTCCATCTTTTACTTGTTTTGGATTAGCCGTTGGTCACCGATCATTGTCGGCTTGCTCGTTTCTCCACCCAAAGCTCAGCCCGCTACTGAACGTCGTCGTTTTCCTCGGGTTCACGTCGTCGTGACCAGCCATCACCGCCGGCCGTGTTCCTGTTCGTTTTCAAGCGCAATCGCCTAGCCAATCGGGGCCGTGTGGTGAGTTTCGGTGCTGACCGGGGAGTTAATTTAACCTTTACCGCGTTGTACTCGCGGGGAACGATTCTAACGCCCGCCTTCGTCGTCGTCCGCGGCCCATGGCGTGCCGCCATGCGTGTTTCTGGTGCAGCGCGGTAGTCGTCCGATAGCTTCTTGTATTTGTCTTGTCGCGGGGGACACCGATGAATGCGGTTGGTTTAACGGAGGAATCGCCGTCGGTGTGGACCGCCGTCGATCGCCGCCGCCTTCACTGTCGCACGGTGAAGAAAGAAGCGAGAGGGAGAGGGTGAGGCCGGGCAGCCGGCCCCGCCTGGGTCGGCCGAGGGAAGAAAGAGGGGAGGGGGCCGCTGGCCGGGCGTCATCGTCATGGGCGGGCCATGCTGTGTGCGGCCGCACAGTAAGCCCGAGGAGAGAAAGAAATGCTTTTCTTTTTCTGTTTTGAATTTCTGAATTTGATTTTCATCTTTTTGTTGTAATTTATTTTGGGCAACTAAAAATATGCAAAAATGTTATCTGTGATCCTTGAGTGATGATCTATGTAGGAAAAATACTAACCCTGGTTTTGCAATAAAACTTAATTGTGCTTTAATTTGCTCTTTAAATTAAGAAATGCAACTTCCATGATTTTCATAATTAAAATATAACTCCAAAAATCATGAAATTTGTTTTGTGTGCTAATTAGGTGATAATAAATTTTAATTATGAAGTTTGATTAGATTTTGACTAATTTTTGTATTATGCTTAATTAACCCTTTAATTAATTAATGTTTAATTAATTAATCATGTGGTTAATTAGGGTTTAATTAATCTCAATTAGCAAGTAATTAGTGGATTTCAACGACTGTAAAATGGTCAATAAATTAGTAATCACCCTTAATCACTGTTAGTGTTGCTTGATTTTGGGATTGAGTGATGACCCTAGGTCATTAACCCTAATGACCTTACGGCATTTTATGTTGATTCGCGTATCGTTAGTCCGTCGTCGTCGACGCTAGTTATACCTTCTTAGTGCAACTATACCGTGAAGGAAAGTTGTACTCAAGATCGGTTAACACTCGTTGCATCATTATCGCATGCTCTTTTTATTACCGCATCGTAATCATGCATCTCAATCGTAGCCGCGCTCGATGCGAAGAAGGTGTTCGGCGTGAAGAGGTTGGTCCCGATCTCGACAAGATTGCCATCGATAAACCTAACCGTCGAGCCCCAAGGCAAGCCCCGGATGCATTGAGACCCTTCCTTGTATTTCGAAAATCTTTTATATCGTATGTTGATGATGTGATGCATTAGGTAATAGGAGTTGTGTGATATCCTTATTTGATGCATTTACCGCACCTTGATATCAACCCCGGATACTGCTTTTGATTTCGAAAATGCTAGTGTATGCTTAATACGCACATAGCAAATGCTTTATGAATTTGTTTTTAAATGTGTGATAACAAAAAATCCCCTTGAGGGCAATTACGAAACTCTGATGTTACTTGGCCGGGTATCCCTTCACTTTGATCGTCAAGGGCACGCAACAAGAGCATGATGATGAGTAAATTGAGACCGGTGGAGTGACTTGCACCGGGAGGGGCTAGTGCCCCGTGTAGTGTCGCCCACTTGTGAGTCGATTAATGACCGTCCGCTGTTTGGCCCTCGATCATGAGGTTATTGGATAGTACTAGTCGCATGCTAATGGCGTAAGCTCCCTTGTACTATCTTTTGACGAGAACGTGGATAACCCAGATTCCGAGTAGCGTTTGCACCCATCCTACTGGGGCCACAACGTGGGAAGGGACCGCTACAGAGGGAGATGGTGTACTGCACTGTGGCTAGACCCGCTCGGCCTGGGAGAAATGCAAGCGTGAGTTGATGTATGTAAGATGTCTCGTCCGTGTAACACCCCGCGGTTACGTTAGCCTAAACCCGCTTATGTCATCATCATCATTGCATGAGCATTCATAATTAGTGAACATTAATTCAAACAACCAAAAATGAGTTGTTAATTCTAGGTGTTGGTTGTGCTCTTTTTATATCGTATGTGCAAGTCATTAAATTCCACTCACAATTTTACTTTTTATAAAAGCAACCAACTAAAACCAACTTTGATGTTTGCAAGTGCTTACAAACCCCGACTCACACCCTAACCGTGTTTTACAATTCAAATGATGCAAAAAGAGAGAACCAAAGTTGAATTTCCAGAATCAATCCCAAACCCTAACCCTAGTGGGTAAGTGTTGGAATTAATTTCATTTTCAATTTTGGTGAGCTAACCATAATTGATTTTCTAAATAAAAGTTGCTAACCAATGGTACCATTTCAAAGTATGAAGTTTGTACTTTGAAAGTATGCTATTGGTTGGGTTTGAAAAGTTCCACAATATCATTAATTAATTGCTCAAAATTTCAATTTGAAAATCCTTTTCAAAAAATCCAAAATTCAAAAGCCTTTATCCCTTTTCTAAATTTCATCTCAAAATATTCAAAATTTGGGAAAAACTCCAAAAAATACAGTTTGTGCATCCTTTGAGCTCTACAACTTTGGTATACAAAGTTTTTTCAAGTTTTTGAATAAAAAAAATTTGAATTAATTTCAAAAGTTATTTGAATTGCAAAATATCCCCCTTTTGAGTTTTAAACTCTAATTCAAAAATTATTTGTTTCATGAAAACTCCCCTAAATGAAAGTTGTAGATATTGAGAAATAGAACAACTTTTATTTTTGAGATTTTCATCTTTTATTCAAAATTTGAAAGTAATTTTAAAATCCCTAAAGTTAGGGTTTTTGTTTTAAATTTCAAATTTGAAATGCAATTCAAACATTATTTGGAATCTGACAAAATTTCCTTAATAAAAGTTGTAGAGCATAAAATTTTGAGCAACCTGTATTTTTGGAGAATTTTGAGTGCAGTTCAAATTTTGGGAGTTTTTGATTAAAAACAGCTTTTGAGGGGTGGGGTGAGGTGGGGGGTTACTGTTGCCAAAGATTGGCCAAGATGGCGGCCGCCTCGCCGCGATCGCCGACGCAGCCCACTGACGCTTTCACCACGCCTACCTCTCGCTGTTGCCGTGTTTCGCCGCGCTGCGCCGCCGTGATCTTAGTGGTCAAGTCGCCTTAGCGGCCGTCGGCTGCCGTTTTTGCTTTTTTCTCTCCCCACCGCCGACGCTAACCTCCTCCGCCGCCTCCGTCCACCTGGCCACCACAAGCAATCATCGTCCGATTCACTCTTGCACACAGCCCCCAAGAAAATCCCCTTTGCGCACGCCCCGAAGTCGCTGGTCGTGCCGCGAGGTCAACGGAGTCACCCAGACACGGCGTGATCTTCTCCAACTCCGACCACCCACCGCCATCCCGCCGTGAGCTCTCTCTCTCTAATCAAAGCAGCTCTGAGTCACGCTTTTGGTGTCACGCCATGTTCGCCTCGGCCTGCTGATCACTTTGCACAGAAAGGCCGGTGGGTGTCCCTGAGGTCTCAACCGCCAGAAAGTCAGACGCCGGCGAGCCCGGGATCACCACCACGGGTGTCCGATGGTCGCTCAGGGTGTATAGCAGCTTGTTGGGTGCGGGTTGAGAAGAGGAGCGCGTTGGAGCAATCGGATTCGCCGGGGCCGCCGTTGGCAAGCACCATCACCGCCGCCGCTTGGCCCACCGCTCGCCGAACAGAGAAAGAGGGAGAGAGAGGACCGACGGGGGCCACCGCCGCCGGTAGAGGGGGGAAGAAGGAAAGGACAGAGGACGCCATGGGGGGCCAGGGCAGGCCGCTCGGCCGCTCCGGCCGCACAAGCTGAGGCCCAACCGAGGAAGGTTGTTTTTCTTTTTTTCCAAATTTAATTTTCGTGGCTGATTTTCACCTTTTGTGATAAATTTTGGGCAAGTAAAATTATGCAAAAAATATGCTCTGCGGTTCCTGAGTGAAGCTCTCACACTGTCAAAAAAAATACTAGCTTTATTTTTCCAATAAAATTTAATTGTTCTATAATTTGCTCTTTTTTAATTGATAAATGCAACTTCCATGTTTTTTTTAGTAATTAAAATATAAGTCCAAAAATTATGAAATTTGTTTTGTGTGCTTATTAGATGATAATGATCTTAATTATGAAGTTTGATCCTGTTTTGATTAAGTTTTGTATTATGCTTAATTAACCCTTTTAGTTAATTAATGTTTAATTAGTTAATCATGTGGTTAATTAGGTTTAATTAATCTCCAATTAGCAAGTTAATTAGTGGCTTTCAACGACTGTAAAATGGTCAATAAATTAGTAATCACCCTTAATCACAATTAGTGTTGCTTGATTTTAGGATTGAGTGATGACCCTAGGTCATTAACCCTAATGACCTTCTCGGCATTTTATGTTGATTGCGTGATCGTTAATCCGCCGCCGCCGACGCTTAGTTATACCTTCTTAGTGTAACTATACCGCGAAGGAAAGTTGTACTCAAGATAGGTTAACAATCGCTGCATCATTATCGCATGCTCCTTTTATTATCGCATTGTAATCATGCATCTCAATCGTAGCCGCGCTTATCCGAAGAAGGTGTTCTGCAGACAAGGTTGGTCCGGATCTCAACAAAGGCCATCACCGATCCTAACTGCCGAGCCCCAAGGCAAGCCCCTGATGCATTTAAACCCTTCCTTGTATTTCTCGAAAATCTTTTATATTGTATGTTCCAAATATGATGCATTAGGTGTGAGGAGTTGTGTGATATCCTACTTTGATGCATTTACCGCGCCTTGATATATTACCCCGGATACCTGTTTTGATTTCGAAAATGCTAGTGCGTGCTTAGCCCCCGCAGATAGCAAAGGCTTTATAAAATGTTTTAAAGATGTGATAACAAAAGTTCCCCCTTGAGGGTAATTACTTAAAAACCCGATGTTACTTGTTGGTATCCCTTCACTTTGATCGGGTCAAGGGTACGCAACAAGAGCATGATGATGAGTAAATTGAGACCGGGTGGAGGACTTGCACCGTGAGGGGCTAGTGCCCCGGTGTAGTGTCGCCCACTTGTGAGCCTGCGGTTAAGCACCGCTCGTTGTCTTGGCCCTTGATCATGAGGTTATTGGATAGTACTAGTCGCATGCTAATGGCGTAAGCTCCCTTTGTATGATCCATGCGAGAACGACAACCGGACGAGAAGTAGCGTACCCATACTACGGGTATACCCGCCGACCTGCCAGACCGACGGCGGAGAAAAATGGTGTGTACTGACTCGTGGCTGGGACCCGCTCGTCCGGAGAAATGCAAGCGTGAGTTGATGTATGTGAGATGTTTGGTCCTCGCGATACATCGTGGTGGCTAGGAAGCCCTAGCCGGGTATATTGCTTATTCGAATCGCCGTGGTGCTCCACGATATGGGGGAGCCGCGGATCCCGCAGACCAAAGATCGTAGTAATAATGAAAGTTGATGATGGAAAGTTTTGAATCCGATACTTGGTTGACAAGTGATTGATGTAGTAAAGTAAGGACTGGCTTAGTCTCTTTTGCAAAGGTGTCATTTGATCTTGCTAAAGCCTCACCTTGATTCCTATTAGCCAGCATTCCTGAGTCTTCTCCCCAATTTTTGGTCGGGTAAGTCTTGCGGAGTACTTTTTGTACTCAGGGTTTGTTCAACCCCTGTTGCAGGTGAACCGTGTGAACAAGTGTGCTACGGCCCTTGTTGCATGACGGTGATCGAGGAAGAGTTTGCCGATGAATAGATTGTGTGGCCCCGGGGCGTGGCGCTTTTGTTGTGTGATTGTAATAAAGTTAAGTAATGATACTTCCGCCGCTTTTGTAATAACGCTACTCTGGTTTGTATAAGTTTGACAAAAAGTTTTGTAAATTAAGTTATTGTAAGTCTTCCGCTACTCGTATTTTGTATGAAAACTATTGTAATACCGCGGATGTCTCCGTAAGTATCGATCCCCGAAGAAACGTGGTTTATCGGGGGTTCACCCGACAGAACATTCTAGGTTATGTGGTACTTCAAGTACGGCCGACGAAGTCTTAAGGACAATGTCGTGCTTCAGGGCCATGTAATTTAGAAGGTTCGCCACATCTAAGATACATCGTGGTGGCTAGGAAGCCCCACTGGTATATTAAGCGATTCGAATCGCCGTGGTGCTCCACGATATGGGAGCCGTGATCCGAGTCCCGGCATCGTAGTAATAATGAAAGTCCGAGAATGAGAGTTTTGAATCCGCATATGTTTGATAAGTGATTGTTAAAGTAAGGACCTGGCTTAGTCTCTTGTTGCAAAAGGGTGTCTTTTGATCTTGCTAAAGCCTCACCTTGATTACTATTAGCCAAGCATTCCCGAAGTCTTCTCCCCACTTTTTGGCTCCGTAAGTCTTGGCGGAGTACTTTTTTGTACTCGTGGTTTGTTCAACCCTCGCTGTGTGAACCGCATGGACAAGAGTGCTAATGGCCCTTGTTGCAATGATTTGTCGAAGAAGTAACCGATCAAGAGTGAATTGAGTGGCCTCTCCAAGGTGGCACTTTGGTTGTGTGGTATGTAATAAAGTTATATAATGATACTTCCATTTGGTTTGTAATAATAAAACTCGGGTTTGTATAAGTTTTGTAAAAAGGGTTGTAAATTGTTATTGTAAGTCTTCCGCAACTCGTATTTGTATATGAAAACCGTTGTAATATCGCGGATGTCTCTGTAAGTATCGATCCCGAGTGATCGCGGGTTTATCGGGGATTCACCCGACGGAACATTCTAGACTATGTGGTGCACAATTATTTACCGACAGAGGTCTTAGGGACAATGTCGTGCTTGTGGGCCATATAATTTAGAAGGTTCTGCCACATCAAAAACATGATCAAACTTCATAATTAAGATCATTATCATCTAATTAGCACATAAATCAAATTTCATGATTTTTGACTTATATTTGAATTATTAAAAATCATGGAAACGACATTTATTAATTAAAAGAGCAATTTATAGCACAATCAAAATTTATTGGAAAAGCAAAGTTAGTATTTTTTGGTGTAGAGCATAGCACAGAGAGAGCACACACATATTTTTTTGTTGCATTTTTATATGTCCAAATAAAATTATAACAAAAAAAGATGAAAATCAGCATTTAAAACCATAAAAGAAAAAAAGGAAAAACGTTCTCCTTCTTGATGGGCCACAAGGCGGCCTGACGGACAAGACAGTCCGCAGCGGCCCGCTACTAATTCTTCTCCCTCTCCCGCCGACAAAGCGGGTTCGTCCAGCCGCCGCTTCCTTCCCTCTCTCCTTCCGCTCAAACGTGAGGAGCCGCCTGGCCCTTTCCGGGCGGCGATGGCGCCTCCGGGCGACGGCGGTCGGGACGGACTTCCTTCTCATCCTCGTGCACTCTATGGTACTACTAACCTATCACCTAGAGCACCGAGAGAACACGATGGGGCCGCCCATGGCGATGGCGGCGCGGTCGGGGACGGCCTCTCTCGCTTAGCGCCGCGCATGCCCGATCCCCTGGCGCGGCGAGCCAAACTGGGACCACAAGTAGCTTCAGAGGCTCACCTAGACTTGGATTCCGGGGTTGGTTGAACTTGGATGTGGGCGAGAGATACTGGCACCGGGCGGGCGGGCGGAGCCGGGCGCTGTGAACTGTGGCTCGCTGCCCGGCTCGGCCTTCGGGGGCTTTGGCCGGGGACAAGAGCGGGTCGACGGAAACCACGCAGCTCAAGACGAGACTCGGGCACGCTCGGTTTCGGCCAGAGGCACTCCGAGACGGACGAGCATGGCGAGCGGACGGGCGGGCGCCCCGGTGACCGGCGCCGAGGGAAGAAAAACGGCAAGATGGTCTATTCCGGGCGATGCTAGCTCGAGATTGTGGGTTTCGGCTGAGTCACCGTGAGGTGGCGAAGATGTTGACAAGGTGCCTAGGATGGTGGTGGCGTGTGCTGCACGAATTTGCCGGGGCAAGGATGAAGGAGCAGCGGCGCGCAATAAGAAGAAGAGGAAGAATTGACGACGCACCGCTTTTATAGGGCAAAGGGCGAGATAGAGAGGTAGCCGTGGACTTCCCGACATCGCCAGGTGGTTGGCGCCACGGGCCCGCCAGCGATGGTGCTGGAATGGCCACGGCGACGGCGACAAGGAGGCACACAGCGAACAGCAAAGGTGGCACCCCCGGTTACTGTAGCACAGACAACTCGATATTTTCTTCCTTTTGCATAAATTACTTTCAAAATTATATAAGAACTTGAAAAATTTCCAAAATAGGAGTTGTGCAAAATAATGAGATCTACAACTTTTATTAAACAAGTTTTGTCAAAATCCAAATATTTTTGAATTGCAGTTTGAATTTGAAAAAGGGTTTAAATTTAACTTTTGGGATTTCAAAATAACTTTCAAATTTTGAATAAAAGATGAAAATATCCAAAAAATAAAAGTTGTTCTATTTTTCAAGACCTACAACTTTGATTCAGAGAGTTTTTCATGAAACTGAATAATTTTTGAATTGGAGTTTAAAAAATTAAAAGAGGATAATTCGCAATTTAAAGAACTTTTGAAATTACTTCAAATTTTATTCAAAAACTTGAAAAACTTTATTTACCAAACTTGTAGAGCTCAAAGATATACACAAACTGTATTTTTGAAGTTTTCCCAAATTTTGAATATTTTGAGATGAAATTGTAAAGGGGCAAAAAATACTTTGAATTTCAAGCTTTTTGAAAAGAATTTCAAATTGACCTTTGGGCAATTAATTAATGATGTTGTGGTACTTTTCAAACTCCAACCAATAGCACACTTTCAAAGGACAAAGTTCATGCTTTGAAATGGTGCCAAAGTTTGGTAACTTTTATTTAAAAAAATTAATTATGGTTAGCTCCTAGAAATTGAAAATGAAATTCAAACTTCAACACAACCAATTTTGGAAGGTGTTGGCATTTGAATCCCAATTCTAATTTTTTTGTTCTTGCTTTGCATGCTTTGACTTATAAAACATGGTTAGGTGGGAGTTAAAGTTAGTCAAACACTTGCAAGCATCAAGGTTGGTTTTAGTTGATTGCTTTTTATAAACAAAATTAAACATGTGAGTGGAATTTAAATGATGTATACATACACATATGATATAGAAGAGCTCAAACAACCCTAGAATTGGTAAACTCATTTTAGTTATACTTATTAGGGTTCTCTAATCATGAATGCTCATGTAATGATGATGATGACATGGTGGGTTTAGGTTAACGTAACACCGTGGGAGTTACATCTAAGAACTAAGATCCTCGCCGCGCCGCCGCCGGAAGGACCGCGCCACATCTTGAAGGCCCCTCACCCCGCACCGCTGCCCGATACCGCTCTCTAGTCTCGCCTTGTGCCTTTGCTAGCGGAGTTCCTCTTGTGCCCCACCTTACCCACGCCGCCTCTAGGAAGCCGCTGGTCGACATCGCCTCTCATATGCATCCTTGCTCGCATTGGGGGCCTACCCGCGGAGCTCCTCAATCACGCACGCGACGCCACAAAAGACATAAGGCGCCGTGCAAAAGGAATCGTTTTGTTTTCTTTATGGCGGGACGTGAGTGACCAAGAAGTAACGTGATTGGTTTCTATCCCCAACTCTTTAACATATTATGTTCAGAAGTTAGTTAAGGGATGAGGACGAATTAAAGTAGTCTTGCCTCATCGCTTTGCACGTCTCTATAACTCCCTGTAGAGGCCAGTATCTTTTATGCTTCTATAAATATGGTTTTTCTCGGTAAGACTTAAACACGAGAAAGATTTTTTTATCACAACCGAAGCAAGTTGGGTATAACACGTCAAGCTTAGTTTTCAAAACAAAAACGAAAGGAATCCGATTGAAATATTGATTAGGGAATACAAAATTGAGAAAAAAGAATCAGGAAAAAATTCAAGGTCAGCGAGTCCGAACGTTCTGGTCCTCTCGTTGGTCTCTATGGCCAAAAAAGAAAAAAAAAAAAAGTCCAAACGTTCTTGGAAAGAAATAAGTAAAACAAATTAGAAAACTCATCATCCTGGTTTATACATAGATTTTTACTCTTTTTTTTCTATTTGAATTTGGTTTAGGAACCAGAATATATTTGGATTAAAATTTATATCTATATCTAATAATACACAAACTAATACGCTTTGGAATCAAACTCGTGAACGCTGGGTCGGATAAGAGTTATTCTAACTCATATGAGCACGGGTTATATAAATAAGTCCGTAATCGTCCAGTATTTAGAGGGAGAGGTGGACGAAAAAAATAGATGGACCAAAAAAAATGGACTGAAATTTTGCCTCTTTATTAATAGGTATAGATTACTCCGTAATGCTTACTACTAACATACCATATTATATGTTTATATATAACATACCATATTATATGTTTATATATAACATACTATGTAGATCTATTTATGTGGAGTTTAAAAATTATATTTTTTATTTTATGATTTTTTTATAATTTATTATTATTTTTAAAAGATTCAAGAAAAACAAATAAAAAAAAGAAAAAACCGCGGTTAACGTAGTAAAACCATTGTTCAAAACCGCTTTAGGGTAATTTCGATTTTAGAAAAGAGAGGGCAAAATAGATGGTTTCATAATTGAGAGGGTAAGTAGTCCATCTTCATAGTTGAAGAAGTGATGTGGATCTTTTTCTATTTTTTTAATCATCCGTTCTAATTTTACTCCAACACGTTATTACCATGTTATCAAAAGACCAAGATTATATAAGGCCATAGGCGAGGCCGGTCTTGGTCTCGATAAAAGAATTACTTACTCGCGAAAGTGACCTCAGGGCGCATAAGTCATAACCAGAGGGTCTAATAGAAATTTTAATTTACCGCATAAAAGTTACTATTTTTCATATATTTTATGATAGTAGTATGATTTTTTCTTTAAAAATATTATATATATATATATATAAATATTAAAAAATTTATCAAGACATGTCTTTATATATATACATTTATTATATTATGAGATGCATCATATTGATTTATACTCTAATGGAAAGTACTAGTTCCGCCACGTTATTTTACAGGACTTATAAATCAACTAATAAACTAAAACAATTGATTTTTTATTAAATACTATTCTAACCATCGATAAGCCATTTTATAAACTGAAACGAACAGGATAATCGCAAGACCAGTTTGATGAACTAACGTCAAGTTTAAAAGGAAATAAAATGAGACGTCGTGCCCGAGTGTCAAAAAAATCTTGACAGGGATACGCGTGCGCGCGCCAGTCGATAAAGCAGACGATGTCGACTGGGCGACACCGCGACAGCGATGAGGACCTGTACTTGCTCTGGAGCGGCAGCCCTTGCTGGCATCCCGCCGGGCAGACCGAGAGCGTTCCTTCAGGTTCAGGCTTGACCGCTTGAGCTGTTCGCCGCCCATTCGTCGCCGATCCGCGTCGCTCTCGCCGGAGTAGACCGAAAATGGCCTGTCCATGGGCACTGGAATTGTACTTGTCGCCCGTTAATTCGCCGTGGACGTGTGTGTAGGCAGAGTGCGACTGTCTGGTTCTCTCATCAGTTGGAACTTGGAACGGGTGAGTGAGCCGAGTCGATCAGCTGACGCGACCAACAGTGAAACTTTATTCAAAGGATTGATGGATCGACGAAGCTTGAGAGTTGAGGACAGCCGTGCAAAGCCTGTGCTCGATCACAGAGAGGTCTTGCTGCATCGTGCAACTGCGGTGCCAGGGGGTGGTAGGAAGTTGTTACTAGCACTATGATGAATACTCCCTCTGTCCACAGATAATTTGTCTTTTTTTAATTTTTAAAATTATGTTTAACCATTCATCTTATTTAAAAATTTTATATATATTATAAAATAAATAAATCATTACTAAAGTATCTCTAGTGATAAAATAAGTCATAACAAGATACATAACATTTATATAAAAATTTTAAATAAAACGAATGGTCAAATATAGTTTTTAAAGCCAAAGAAGGCAAGTTATTTACTGGATGTTCGGGTCGCGACGTGCCATTAATCGATGTATTCGACGAGTATATAGCCTTGGCCGACAGGCCCCGTAATCTTGGGAAATTTCATCGTGATGGGGATAGATCATTGCAATTGTTGGTCTTCAACGAGGAATGCCTAGTAAGCGCGAGTCATCACCGCTGACTACGCCCCCGCCCTTTGTACACACCGCCCGGGCCGCTCCTACCGATTGAATGGTCCGTGAAGTGTTCGGATCGGGCGACGGAGGCGGTTCGCCCCGACGCCGCGAGAAGTCCATTGAACCTTATCATTTAGAGGAAGGAGAAGTCGTGAACAAGGTTTCCGTGAGGTGAACCCCGGGGAAGGATCATTGTCGTGACCCTTAAACAAAACAGACCGCGAACGAAGTTCGTGCCGCCGCTGGCATCGGCCCGCCAAGGCCCCCCGAAGTCGCGGAGGGGCCGCAATGTAACCCACGGCGCCTTAGGTGTCAAGGAACACTTGTATTGGTTAGGGCGGAGCGGGTCGGCTCGCCGGGCTCCCCTAGCGGCGATGATATCTTAATCCACACGACTAAGAACGGATATCTCGCCTCGTGATCGATGAAGAACGTAGCAAAATGCGATACCGTGTGAATTGCGTAATCCCGCGAACCATCGAAGTTTTTGAACGCAAGTTACGCCCGAGGCCTTCGCCGAGGGCACGCCCGCCGGGCGCCACGCCAAAAGACACTCCCAACCCACCCCGTGGGAGGGACGTGGTGTTTGGCTCCCCGCGCCGCAGGGGCGGTGGGCCGGGTTGGGGCTGCCTGGCGAATCGTGTCGGGCACAAAGACGTGGTGGGCGACACTAAGTTGT
>JADLZL010001884.1:20000-39569 GCA_015844335.1 Chrysopogon serrulatus
GACTTGAGAGGTGTAGGATAAGTGGGAGCCTTCGGGCGCAAGTGAAATACCACTACTTTTTAACGTTATTTTACTTATTCCGTGAGTTGGAAGCTGGGGCGCGCCTCCTTTTCCTCTAAGGCCCGACCTCGTCGGGCCGATCCAAAGGAAGACATTGTCAAGGTGGGGGAGTTTGGCTAGGGGCGGCACATCCTGTTAAAAGATAACGCAGGTGTCCTAAGATGAGTAGTCCTTTTCTCCTAAAAAGTAGTAGTACTCCTACTAGGATAGTAGGGTTTTCTCCTTTTTGAAAGGGGTAGTACCTGGACAGACTCACTGACGTGTGACTATTCTCTCCGTCCACAAAAGACCGCTATTATAGGACTTTTAAAAACTATGTTTGACCACTTCAAAAACTATATTTAACCACTCATTTTATTTAAAAAAATTATATATAAAAAATAAATAAATTACTATTGAATTATCTTAATCTTAAATGATAAGTAAGTTATAATAAGATGCATGATATTTGTACTAAAATTTTGAATAAGACGAGCGGTCAAACATAATTTTTGAAAGTTCTATAATAACAGTCTTTTTATGGACGGAAGGAGTACTACTCTTGACACGAGTTTGCCCACACGGCTAGCCAACTAGGCTACAGGAGCTATGTCAAGTGAGAGAGAGGAAAAGTCACAAAGAAAAGTGAGAGGGGGGAACTACAGGAGTACAGGGGCTGTGTGATTCTTCACAGATCATGAAATGTGTGGCGCCGTGGCCCAGAATAGCCGCCCCAACTCGTGCGTTATTTAGGCCCATTAATGTAGGGCTCAGTTACACGAGCCCCAACTCGTGCGTTAATTAGGCCCATTAATGTAGGGGCCCAGTTACACGAGCAAGAGCGACATGGTGTCGCCCGTGTATGTGCTATACTCTGATCTGTTTCAGCATTTCAGGTGCGAACTCGTCAACTGTCGACATTTGAGTAACGGCACTATGTATGCAGTTATATACAAATAAAAAAAAATCCAGAAAATTTTTCCAAGACAAGGAGACGTTGGTTCATGCTTTAAGACGCACTCATCATATATGTGCATAACTGCAAATGCCACCAACCATCGCCGATCCAACCATTCGATGAATCCTACTGCTACTAGCTGCAACTAATCATCTCTAAGTACAATATATATAGCCCGTGCACAACAATAATGCAGATCGATGTCGATGCGACCATAAAAAATAGTAACTTCTATAAAAAATGCCAAAGCCTGATCGAGCTCTGTGCTTAATCCATGCAGATGCAGCGTACGTAGTTGGTTGTTCGTCTACGAGGACGATGCCGGCGTGAAGTCGACGTGGTACACCTCGGTCATGTCCGGCTGGAACAGGCCGAAGTGCTGCTCCACGCCCTCGGGCTTCTGGTTCTCGTTGAACATGGCGAAGACGAAGGCCTCCACGGCCTTCCCGGGCCGCCGCGGCGTGCCGCGCCTGCTCCCGACGTGGCGCACCACATTGTTCACGTACGCCGCCGCGTTCCCCAGGCTGGCGCCCGCGCCGCCGCCGCCCGACGGCCACCCGGTCTCCGACACCACCACCTCCAGCCCCGGCGCGCCGGCTCTCTCCAGCGCCGCGTGCACGGCGTCCACCATGGCGTCGAACATGTTCCCGTACGACGCCGCGCCGTCCGCCACGGCCCCGGCCCCGGCCCGCCCCCGCCGCCCGAGGCGGACGCGGACGACGACGCGGACTGCAGCAGCGCGTAGTCGAGCGGCACCGACGACGGGTCGGCCGAGTAGGCGAAGTACGGGTACACGTTGACGAGCAGCGGCGTGGACCTGGACGCCAGGAACGACGCGATCGGAGCCATCGACGGCAGCGCCGCCTCCGAGAAGGCGCCCTGCGACGGCGGGTACGAGGGGACCCCAGCACGGACGTCGACACGGCCGTGGTGACCCGCACGCCGCCGCCGCCGAGCCCCGCGGCGCGGAGCGCGGACTCGAGGTTCTGCATGGCCGGGAGGACGTGCGAGGCGAGGTCCCCGGGATGACCTCGTTGCCCGCGGCCACGTAGCGGAAGCGGACGGCGCCGGCGAAGGGCTGCACGTAGGCGCGCACCCACGACGCGGCGAACGAGGCGTCGGTGGCCAGGCGGGCCAGGTCCTCGTTCAGGGTGCCGAGGACGACGCCGAGGCCCGAGCCCTGGAGCGCCGCGAGGACGGCAGAGTCCGGGTGGAAGAGCCGGACGTTGGTGATGCCTTTGGCCTTGCATAGAGCGATCACCTTGTCGGGGGACGGCAGGTTGTCGGCGATCATGCCATAGTTCACGCCGATGCCTTCGACTCCTGCACGACAACTCTTGAACAGTAAGTAAGCAGAGAACGACTGATCAAAGTATGCGTGCACTAAACCATAAAAGTGAATTTAACAAAGAGGCAATGCAATTCATGGACGGAGTATCCTATCACTACTTTATCTTGTTGAATGTAAGATTTCTTTTTATCCCAAAACATGGTACAATATACAACTCTTACCAGTTTGTTGGGAGATAGATTTCTTGCAAATTGTGTATATATGGATGGACATGGATCCCGTAAAGTCCTTGACATCCTCTAGGGAGGAGCAGTAACTTTGAAACGGAAAGTGCACATGCTGAAATAGAAATTGCACTTTGGTCGCTCTTTTTGTGGCTATCGTCAATTAAGGCGTGCATTGTAGTTACTCTTCATGAGAGGCTATATACTCTGTTGATGTTTCACTATCATAATTGAACACATAAGTTCAGATTGACAGATGAACGAACATGTCAACAAGAACCCGTACAGAAATTAAAACAACCATGGGCCATGGCTACCTGATCCATGGAGGAGACCATC
Source organism: Chrysopogon serrulatus (assembly GCA_015844335.1). NCBI lineage: Eukaryota > Viridiplantae > Streptophyta > Magnoliopsida > Poales > Poaceae > Chrysopogon > Chrysopogon serrulatus. The sequence continues at coordinate 22,852 of JADLZL010001884.1, forward strand.
TGCCAAGATGGTTAGACGAGTCAGACCGACCATGCATTAACGTGAAGAACAGAACAGAGAAAGCAACCCTCGAACCGCAATAAAGTTTGCGGTTTACTGCGTAAACGATTTTCTCTACAATGATGATAGTACAAAACAGAGGTTGACGGGTAGAGAGCAACAGAGCCAGAACAGGCCGTGACGGCTATCAACAGAGTAATGGTTGATTTCCTTATCCAAAGAAGAAGAAGAAGAGCTCTCGTGAAGTGAAACGGAAAGCGGGAAAGGTACAGGAGAAAGCAAACAGTAATCTTTAATGCCTCGGCAGAACTCCTGCCGCTTCTGTTCAGAAAGAAAAGATAATAACAGAAAGCAAACAGCGACAATATCTGCCTGGCATTTGCAATGATTAATTACTCGGGGTAGAAAAAAAAAAAAACTATGTAAGCATGAAGCAACGCGTGCGGCACCGTATAATCAAGAGTCAAGACAGTCGATTTGGCAACAAATTAACCTCATATATACGGTACATAATACGTGAAGGAAAGTAAACCGAATTCACCAGCTAGCAGCCGCCAAGCGACGCGGTCATCACCTGAGAAGGATGAGCAGAGCAGCAGCAAGCTGCAGGCGGCGGTGATCCACAAAGCGGCCATCCTTCTCATCATCGCGGTCGCCTCGCTTCGCTTCCTTCCTTCTGAGCCTTCTTCCTCTTCCACCTCCGGCACGCACGGGTCGCTATATATAAGGGCTGGGCTGGGCCTGCAACCACCGATTGGCCACGACCCAATAGGCCCCCGCGCGTGCCCGTGTGTCAGGGCAGTCCAGGCGGGGCGGGCACCGAAACGCACGGCCTGAACGTCTACGTGAGTCGTCACGATGCGGTTGATGCAATGCAACGACGCCTGATGGAAACTGCACGCCCGCCGCGGGGACTTTCCGTGCGCGATGTGCCTCCACTTTCACCAGGTTCGCTGCTTCGGCGGAAAAGGGAAAACTTATTACTTTTCCAAACTCCCCGAGAGGAAATTTTTCTCCTCCTCCGATCCTCTCGTGCGTGCGTGTGCCTTATTTGCGCCATAGGGATGCACGCTGAGTTGGAGAAACTTTAGACGGACCCAACAAGGAGAGCTTTGTTATGGATATACAGCGAGTCTCAACTCTCAACACATCAACAACTAGAGCCACTTTGGCACGCAGATCGCGGACTGGTCCGATCTTTGCGAACTGAAATTGTGAATGTCAGTGCCGATTTTGCACAAAAACAGTGTCTACCAGAAGAAAAAAATAAAAACAAGTGCATCCTTGTAGTAGCGGGGAAACTGGAAAAAAAAAAACTATAGAGGGAGCTTCCAGGGCCGTTTGACACGCAACACAGGGAACATAACACTTCTGTTGGAAAACAAACAGCCCACAAAGATGGCCGCCCGATGCTCTTTCATTTTGCCCAATGAAGACAATCGCGAAAATTCAGTTTACCTTCTTTTAGAAAAATAGATTTTTAGACTGCCTAACTCTTGATAGAGAAAAAGATTTTTAGACCTCCAACTCTTGAGATTTTTTTTTTTTTTTTTGTTGAAACAATGGCAAGAGAGACAAAGAGATTTTTTAGACCTCCTAACTCTTGAGAGTTTACCATGAACTTTTCCTATGTAGCGTCACGTCAGCCACCCTTGCTATAGTTCAGGATCAACTAGAAAGACAAAGCGGGGCGTTGTTGCGCTTAGCCCCCTGATGGACCCATTTATTTTTTTGTATAAATAATTAAAATATATGTACGTGTTATATGTGGTGGAGGGAATATTTGTATTTGAGCTATTTAGATAGCTGTAGGAATTAGGGATGTCATGCCCCCTATGAAATCGCTTCTTTTGGTTTAGGACCTTTTGAACAAAATTTAGAGCTTATATATTGATTTTGGAAGTGGATAAATATTTTTGTATATTTATATTTTACCACTGTAGGTTTTGAGCTAATTCGAATAGCACATCTGATTCGAAATATTTGTACATATCATAATGTAAGGAGTTAACTAAATTGTAGTGCTAGTTGTGTAGAGTTCAACAAATATGGTTTGATATTTTTGTGTTTTTTTTATTTGATGTATTATATTTTTTAATAAAATTTTTGTCGACTTAGATAAATAATAAATTTATAAAAGGAAAACGCCTTTTGGACCAAATTTGGTCCACCGAGGCCAGGTGTCCATTGTGTTGGCCGCCTGTGCTTAATTCGATTTAGTGAGTATAGTATTTTTTAAGGTCTTTAAATCTGGTAATCGGGATCAAGTTATGCCCAAGTGAAAGCATGTAATGAAGATGATGTAAAATGGTGGCTGAAGTAAAAGGATAGCTATCCCAAATATATTTGTTTGGTATGTACTGAAAATTAAATATGCAGATGATGAGACATCATCTTCTATATACAGTGAATTAATTTTTTTTGAAAGGGAATTAAGTTGTTGACTGTGTTGTTTGGACCTTTACACGCCGCGGTCGTCGTCCCACATCCAGACACCCCCCCTGCACGACCCTACACCACTGTTTGCTGTGCTGGCAGCAGCCGTTCGGCCTTATCCTTTCACCACACGCCGCCCCACCGGCATCTGCGTCCCCGCTGGCCCAGGATTTTTGCCGGCGCTTTGATGTCCATCCACGCCTTTCATCCTCTTTGAGCGGTTTAGAGAAAGCAAGCGAGCGGAGAGAAAAGGGAGAGAGAGGGAGCAGAGATGGAAGAGCAGAGAGGTAGATGGAAAGAGCAGAGGCAGGCATGGCGCCGGCGGAGCGGGCTCGCGTGAGCCGCCGGGCGCGGCAGCGAAGCGCCTCAAAAGGCGCGCAGCGCAGCTGGCGGCGCTGGGCGGGCGAGCGCGGTCCTGGCGCCCCCTCGCCTCCTCTCCCTCTTCCTTCCCCGCGGGCGGTGCAGGGGCGGGGCACAGCGCGGCCGTGCGCCCGCCAGCCCGCAGCCGCGGCGGCGCAGGCCGGGCCGACTTCCGGAGCGCTGGGCGAGACGGCGCGCGGGCGCAGGGGCAAGCTGGCGGGCGCGCGGCGCCGGGTGGCGGGTGGCGCGCCTCAGATCCGCCCGGCGGCGTGGCTTCCCGCTTGTGCGCTTTGGCTTCGAGCGTAGCCGGTGGTGCGGCTCGCCGCCACCTTCCCCCGCCTTTGCGGTTCCGCCTCGCCATGGCCACGCCGACCTCGACGGCCTACGCGGCCTCCTGCCGTCCGCGCCGCGACGCCGGCGGGGGGCGGCTCGCACGGCTGCGGCGGAGCCGAGGTCGCGGCGGAGCCGCCACGGAGAGGAAGAGGTAGCGAGGGACGCCGGTTGGACCTGCGGGGTTGATTTTCGGTAGAGTTCAAGGGGCTTTTTTGCAAATGGCCGGGACTCGCCCGATCGGGGCCGTCCGGCCGCCCGATCCGACGGCCGGGAAATGGAGGCGACGTGGGCTATCTCCGCTGGCCGAGCTTGGCTCATAGGATTAGATATGTAGAGATTATTAGATTTTTATTAAAAAAAAATAGAGTTGATTCTTTTAGAAAACCCAAATATTCTTCTCTCGAAAATATGCATTTAAAAATACTAAAAATGATTTAATCTAAGAAAATTCATAACAAATGTTTTAACTTACAAAAAAAAAATCAGTGTATTTTCCTAAATTTATGCCACACATCATACAAGGCTAATACTCCCTCCATCCTAAATTGTAAGGCATTCCAAGAATCTTGAAGAGTCAAACTTTTTCAAGTTTGACCAAATTTACATAATAAAATAATAACATTTATAACATTTATATATAGGGTAATAATAGTATACATGTTTGAACCCCTTCTCTAATTCCGGGAGCTTTTTTTTATCTACTAAAAATCTTGCAAAACATGGGCAGTGCTGCCTAGAAAATGATTATTAAGCATGAATGAAATAGGATAAGCCATAGTACAACCAAACATTTTTGAGGACCAGAAACGAGTCAATCTGACGCCGCAACTGTAACATTCAGAATTTGTTTTTCTACAAACCATTCCTTTCAAGATCCTAAATTTGCAGGTTGACACTGTATCATGACGAGTAAAGGTATCAACCACACATGCTAGACCAAACTACATATACTACCATTTATATATAACATTAATACAAGTCTTTAACTGATGTAAGTGCACCATACTGCCACTTGGTAACACAACTTTCATTCGGTCTGTCAGCCTATAGCAATAACAAATCATTGCCAAAACGCCACCACATATTGGGACGTCCCCATGAATTGGGACCTCGATGGTTCACTACACCTCCAACAAATCTTCACCTGCAACTCACAAGGTTCTTCTCCGACAAGACATTCATTATTGCTATGACCTAGAGCGAGCTCAAAACATTTGCCCTCTTCATGTTCACAGCGCTCAAAAACACAGACACGGAGTACCAGTTCTTCATTCATTGGGACAGCTACTAAACCATGAACAGATCCACCACGCCCAAAGCTGGCCACTTCCTTGTTGTACACAAGGATTTTGTTTTCTTCATTTCCACTAGTCCAAGCAGTTACTTTGCTGATGAAATCAGATGGCCTCATACTGACTTCGAAAGATGCTTCCACGGCACATGGAACAGGTGTATACACCAATTCAACTTTGCTCAGACAGCTATACAGAAACTTGGTAGTTGGTTGCTGGCAATGACAGTGTTGGGGGGAGAGTTACAAAACAATGCGACAGAACGGCACCACCGTAGTTGAACACATAGTTTGTAGCGAATGTTGTTTCGCCATGGCGAAATGGCCTTCCTTGATCGCCGGCTGCGAACAGGTTTTCGCCTAGCTTAAACGACCGTCGCCATCTGGCTCCATTTCGTGAGCGCCATTATTCCTCGCTTAATACGCCAATGCGACAAATGAAAGGGTAGGCCCAATAGGAGCGAACAACTTTTCGACTATGGTAAATGGTTTTCGCCAAATTGTAACAGATCAGCAGATCCCTTGGTGGGGACCACCTTGTCGTGGGAGCAGTGAGGCCGAGGAATGAAATGACGCTTTTACCCCCCCCCGAGTGGGGGACACGAGGAGCAGGTGCATGAGAGCTTTTTCAGAGGGTAAGATCGGCAATTCCTTTGGGGACCCGCCACCGTATCTATAAATATCGACCCAAGGGGAGACCAAGGGGCTTTCTCGACAGCCGCCCTCCTACCGGGTCCAAGGCTTAGTTCGCTAAAACAAATGCTGGTGCCCACCGTGGTCGGCCCATTCCGACCATGGTTCGAAAAAGCGATCGCTAAAGTTACCGGCGGTGTCCCCCGAGACATCGAAAGCACAAAGCGGGAGGCGAGAAACTGTCGAAGAAGCCCCCGCCGCTGGACGGCGGAGGCACCGTGAATGACCAACCGACCATCGCTGCGGGCTGTTGTGGTACCACCAACCGACGAAGAGAAGCGTAAGACACCGGAAGGGCACGCCAACGAGGCATCCGACCTAAACTATACCGTAAGACGAAGTGGTCGATCAAGCAAGAAAGCCGAGGAAGCTCGATAAGTATGTCAATAAATCGAAGCCTTACAGCACTGTAAGGAACAACTTGAGCAGGCACCGCCCAGTATGACGAGGCCGACGCGCCATCATCGTGAGCGAAGGCACACAAGCGTAAGTTACTTAAGGAAATTCAGCAATTGCGTATACGGCTCGCTCCAAAGTAAGCAAAGAGATGGTCGCCATTGACGATGACTGTGACAATTTCAAGCTTTCGATCCAACCTCTCCGTTATCAAAAGAGCTACGATGCACCCCTGGCCGCCCAATTACAACCTAGAATTCCTCCTTTCAACGGAAAGTCGACTAAAAAGTTCATAGCAAACTATGAAACAACAATTTATTCAAAAGCGGAGATGCTCGTACCTTGGCGAAATCATTCATATTGGCAACAAGCAGACATAGCCAAGTGGATGGTTCAATTCGCCAAACCTCTCGGCTGGGCTCACTCTTGGTCACAACCAAAGCCGACATACCGACAAATTTCGAAGGGTTTCATCTAAAGCCGAAAACAACGAGAGATGTTTTGAATTGTGTTCGTAAAGAAGGAGAGTCTCCGCGTAATACTTGGAAAGATTCATTCAGATCAAAGCCCAAGTCCCTAGTATCCGTGATCTAAATCGTTATCGCGGGCAGAACGGAAGGCCCGGCCATAGGGCAATGTGTACTCATTTGGCCGGGACCCACCAAGTTCAGTCCACGAGCTCTTTTGACATATCGCGCCGCTTTCGCCAGTATGAGGAGGATTTCAAAAGAAGAAAAGAGCACATGCGGGGCATCCAAACCGCCTCCCTCAAGGCGCATGCAGCAACGACCAAAGAGGCATCGACCTTTTCGCCAGTCCACAACACGCAACAAGCAAATGAGCATACAACCCCGAACAATCAACATTATCCCGAATTCAAAGAACCGGTCCCGGCCGAGGTCAAAGAGGAGGAAGAAGCGAAAGGGGAGCCGAGGAGGCCGCACACCATTCATACAGAAAAAAAGGCACCTGCATCGCCATTCTGCCTTTTTTCAATGGGCGAAAAACATGGGTCACACGATTTAAAGAGTGCAAGTATGGTAAATTGGCTAAGGAACAAAAGAGCGAGATGACGCTGCAAATCGTGAGTCACAAACAAAGCATGTATTCCATAACACAAAAATACCTTCAAAGACATCCAAATTCTCAAATGCGTACTCATCGCTTCGGCTACTCACAAAGAACACCCTTTTGGCGTGGCAATTCGCCTTTCCACATAACCAAATGATCGCGATGTACTCCGAGCTCCTCGGCGGGCGGTCCTGGGGCTTGCGCCATCAAGTTTAACAACAGAACTCCAATGCCCACCAAGCAACGCCAAGCAAGAAGGCTCCAGAGAACTACGATAGTCAACACTGCATTACCTACAAAGGGTCACATTTTCGCCATCACCGGGGGTTCGAACCAGAGCATCCAAGCAAAAGAGCGAAGAAGGACTTTGAAAGAAGAGTGATGACCGTGAACCCCAAGACCTCCGCTAAAATGTACCAAGATGGGCCACAAGACGGCCACTTTCGATGAACAAGATTTCCAAGTGAGAGACTTCCCACATAATGCATGCCTTCAGAATCACAAATAACATCGCTGGTTCCACTATACACAACATATTGGTTGACAACGGTAGTCCGCCGACATCCTATTCGCCAAGGCCTTCAAGCAATGGGTTTCGATAGAAGGACAATGAGCCGGCAGCAACCCGTTGTACGGCCGGGGGGAAAGAAAGTCGATGCCGTGAGGGAAAGAAAAGAATTCAAGTGTCGCTCATCAACGACGACCGCATCCGCACGTAAGACATCACCTTCGACATCGCCAACATCGAATACCCGCATACGGCTATATTTGGTGGGCATCATTGATAAGTTCGACATTATCATACGCCGAAAGTTATTTGTGCATGAAAATGCCATCGCTTTTGGAATCATCACATACCATGGTGATCGATAGCAGCAAGAAGAATAGAAGGAAAGCCAACGCCAGTTACAAAGGTGATAAACGAAGTCACGAAGCCAAAAGAGGCGCACAAAAAACGTAAAAAGACACTAAACGGGCAAGGCCAAAGCAGACAAACATGACAAGCAAAAGATATCTCTTTCACTAATCGACCCTCGAAAAACAGCCTACATAGGGTCTAACCCGCAGGCCGCCGAGGCAAAGAGGTCGATCGAATTCCTCAAATAAAATATCCCGGTCTTTGCCCGGTCTCAGATCGGACCGATGGGTGTAAAGCGCGATCTAGCACAAAGACAACCTAAATGTCGACCCCAACGCCAAGCCAAAGAAACAGAGGCTAAGAAAAATGTCGACGAAAAGGGCGTAAGGCGCGAAACAAGAAGTGCAAAGATTGTTGGACGCAGGAGTAATCGCGCGGCAATACCCAGAGTGGCCGGGCAAACGTGGTAATGGTGCGAAAGAGCAATGGAAAATGGCTTAATGTGAGTCGATTTCACCGACTTGAACAAGGCATGCCCCAAAGACCCATTTCCCTTTGCCTCGAATCGACACTCTAGTCGACATTGCCTCGATCCGAAATGCTTAGTTTGTTGGATCGCTTCCGGATACCACCAAATATGGTTGAACTGTGATGATGAGGAAAAACAAGCTTCATCACATCAGAGGGACCCATCGCCGCAGAATGCCGGAAGGGTCAAGAAACCTGTGGCTACTTTTTCCGTAATGACCGCGAAGGTATTCAAAGAACGTATAGGAAGAAATCTCGCCGCTACGAGACGACATCGCCGTTGTAAGCAAAAAGAAGGAAACACACATCTCGATTTAAAAGAGATATTCAAAATATCGTAACCGTGGATTTGCGCCTCAATCCCGAAAAGTGCATCTTCGGCATAGAAAGTGGAAAATTGCTCTACCGTATGGTTTCGGCCCAGAGGAATAGAGGCAAACTCGAAAAGATTGCAGCAATAATCAATATGCAACCTCCCAAGAACCGGAAGCAAAAAGTAGCTTGACGGAAGGATGGTCGCTTCTAAACAGATTCATATCTCGCCCCCAAAAAAGGGACCGCCTTTTTTAACGTTAAGAAATTCTCGACCCTTTCGAATGGGGACCCCAAAGAAAACAAGCATTCGAGGACTTAAAGGCATACCTCGCCAAGATGACGACTTATCCTCATCTTCGCCAAAGGCGACGCTTATTCTTATACCTAGCGGCATCCCCATCGACCGTAAGCGAAGTGCTCGTGGAGGAAAAAGAATGCGAAAAACAGACTTCGACAGCCTCCCAATCTATTTTCGCTCAAGCATTGGCCGGTGCTAAACCGAACTACTCCGAATCGAGAAAATCGCTACATTGTTGGTCATGGCATCCCGCAAGCTCAAACCTTACTTCCAAGCACACAACATAAAAGTATTATCTCAAGCAGCCGTTGGAGGCATTGTTCAAGAACCGTGAAGGAGAGTAGAATTGCGAAATGGGCAAAGCAGAAATGAACGAATTGCCATCGACATTTAACACCGCTCGCCCATAAAATCTCAAGCCCGCAGATTTCATAGCGCATCGACCCATCATCGAATGACACTACGCTGCAGCTCAAGAGGCCACGTGGACTTTTTTCGCGATGGAGCGTGGGGAGCATCCGAGCGGGAATAGCCGCAAGGTCGATCCCACCTTCGGGACCAAAACTCAAGTATGCGCCATTTAGAGTTCCTCTCAACCAACAACAACACAGTATCACGAGGCGCTTTTATTGGGACTTCAAGAAACTAAGAGCACTCGGCATGCGAAGATGCATAATCAAAACGGACTCGATGCCGGTATCGGGTCGATAGAGAAAACCTTTGTTGCAAGAGAACCCGAAGTTAACCCGATACTTGGCAGTACCAGACGCCAATGGAGAAGCACTTCGCAGATTTTCGGTCGCATGTTCCAAGAAGCGAGAACTCGTAAGGCATTTAATTGGCGAAAAGCAGCCGCCACCATCATCGAAATGCCCACGGATGTGTTCTTTCGTGTTGACAGCTCAATCCATAAAAGAGGAAGAAGACCGGCCCAAAATTGGTGCATGCAATCTTGGGCGAAGACCGGAGAACCCCCATCTTAGCTCTTCATCAATGGCTCATTCGAACCACAAACCAAGCGGTGAGATTGAGCGCCGGGTCGCCAAAACCAGGCTTTATTCGATAATTAGAGGCGATCCGCATAAGGCAAAAGGCCGAGCACCAATGCTGAAATGCATAAGTCGAGAAGAAGGAGTCCGGGCTTGTTAAGGGACATTCACTGGTGCATGCGGGGCTCACAGAGGACCACATGAAATAGCAACAGAGCGATGAGGCAGGATTCTATCGCCAATGCCGATCGGCCGATGCGAAAAGAGTTAGTTCGGCGCTGCAAGGCGAAGGATGCCAAATGTTCGCCAAGAATCGAACAGCAATGTCGAACCCGACGCTGCTCGATCATACCAACCCCGCCACCCAGAGGTGGGGTTGACATCGTCGGGTCCGCCTCCCACGCCCCCCTGTGGAATGTTCGTGGCAGCTTGTGGCAATCGAATATTTCACCAAGTGGGTTGAGGCTAAGCCACCGCAAAGATAACTTCAGAACCATGATCGCCTTTGTTTGTCAATAGTTCGTCGTTTTCGAGTACCTCCAAAATCACAAGAGACAACGGGAAGCAGCTCGATTCAATAGAAGTTCGTAAACTTCGCGAAGAACTAACAATCCAAATTAATTTCAACAAGATATCATCCAAATAAAATGGAGCAAGAGAAAGAGTAAAATGGTTTGATCTTCGAATCGTTGTCAAAATCACTATTCGACGCAAAGAAGGGAAGGTGGCCGGCAGGAGATGGTTACGCGGGTGGGGGCACAATGTCTCGCAAATTCAGTGGCAACCGGTTTTACTCCTTTCGTGCTTTTGTTCGGGCGATGAAGCGGTAACCCCGAGGAACTAAAAACCGGGTCTTTTTCGCACTTTGTGGCAAAGAACACCTCAAAGAAGCGTGTATGTTTGCCCTGAAGCCGTAGAAGCGGATCGGGAAAAAGCGGCAAAAACCTAGACAAGTACCACGCCGAGACAAGAGGTCATGGAACAAGAAGGTCCTAAGGAAGAACATCTGCGAAGGAGACTTGGTCTTGGTCGACACAAACGACAAGCAAGGAAAGCTTCACCCCAATGGTATGGGCCGCTCATCGTCGCAGAAGGGTAAGCGGCTGCTTTTTACCGCTTAATGCAGGACAGCCGCCGAAAGCTCCTACACGCATTAACGCCGACAATCTTCGCCGTTTTTATCCTTGAGCCAAGGCTCAATCTGGCAATCATTTCGATATTTATGTAATGATATCTCGAACAAGCACACGTCGGCGATGAGTCATCAAAACCAATGGGAATTCAAGAATGGTTCAAAAAGAACCCATGTTTTCGCCCGGGAACGGGCTCATCGAAGTCCACACGGCACGAGCGCCCGAGCACATCGCGCCCGAGGCCTTTACCACCCAAGGGTGTTTCTATCTGACGCTTGGTAATGCGCGAAGCACTTTGCACAAACCAAAAAACACCTAAGGGTGTAAAACATACGATTCAAATTTCGAAATGAAGAAATCTTAGGGATACTTCTTTATCGAAAGAAACAAATCGGGATTGCTAGCCAAATCAAGCGCAAACCCCAAAGTACGAGACAAAGTACGAGAAGATATGATCCGATCCGTAAAATTTAAGAAGAATGAAGGCTGAATCCATGCAAATAAATTGTGGATCAAGAACTAACACACCAACCCGCTTTTTAAGGCATACCTACTGTGAGGTTAACAAGCCTTCATGAAGTAGGCAGGACTATAAAAGGAGACCCAAAGCTCGCCTCCGCCATAGGCATAACATAGAGATCAAGAGGGATTGAGAGGGGAGGGAAACACCTAGTTGCAAGGAACGCTGGTCTTCGACCATTACATACCGACCCACTCACGATCGAGAAAGGAAAGCCGCCAGTAATCATTAGCCTCGGCAAAGAAGAAATACAATTTCCACAATTTCGCCTCGCTAGAGGCAGGATTCACCTGTGCACAAGTGCCATAGGTTAGTTTGCTACCAAAAAGAGTCTCACAAATGAGAAACGAAAAAGCTAGATTCATAGGTCCGAGAAGCATCGATTTCGAAATGACTATTAAATTCGCACCCCACCAAAGACGGATCCGCAAAAGACCGCACGCCGAGAAAGGATGCTAGCCGATTGTCCGCTACATCTCGCTGGAACCAAGAGTGGGGGGGCAAGACGATGCATCGATGTGGCGGGTACCCCGGCATTCACGCCGCCCCTAAGTTTCTCCACCTCCTACCGGTGCCAAGCGGAAGTAATCATGAACGACCGAAGCTTCAACGGAAACCTGGGCCGCTTTTTTTCGCAAGACTACCGAATGTACATTCGCCGACTGGCCTTTCAAAATTTAAATTTTTGATAAGGACTACCGTTATTCGTGAATCGCCGAGGATCAAAGTCAGAATCTAAAAGCGGGAACTCGAATACAAACCCAAAACCAAGTTTCAAAATATAAATTAACAATACCGAAATGAAATTACGTTGTCTTCACAATTGCCAAAGAAACAAGTTGCCCCTGAGCTATTGACTGTATGACAAAAAATAGTTAAATCGACGCTCTTCCATCGGAACAAAAGCTTCCTCCGGCTCCTCCTTCTGGATAAGTAAACTAGAAGGAGACGCACGCCACGCCGCCGGACAAAGTCGAAGGATCAAAAACTCCGGTAGAAATCACGCAATGATCGAAACGATTTGCGATTATGCCGAAAACCGCGATCAAGAAAAAACTCCCTAACGAAAGCACTCGATATGGCGACGCCGATACTGCATTCATGACCCCCGCCAACAACGAAATCGCCATAACCGAATAGTTAAAGGGTAAACCTCTTTCTGCTGACCAGACCTTCGGCAGATCCTCGCGCCACCGACATACGCAAAGTCAATGTGTTTTGCAAACAGCTTTAACCGGCTCACAACCCGAGCCGGATTAGGTCAAACTATTGTTCATGCATTGTCGCCAGGCTTCGCAAGACAACCTCGCCTAAAGATCCTAACATCTTCTGGCCGGAGGGGTTGTCGCAGCCCCACCGACAGTTCCTCGCGAGAGTCGCGAGCAGCCTAAATAGGCTTTCACCTTTTCCTTGATGGCCTTGCTCCTCCGCTAGCCTCATGAAGTTCAAGTCAAATAAGCCATCAACAAATATTCACAAATAGCGATATAAGGATCGTGGTCAATTTCGATCGTGGTTTACTTACGCTTCCCCTCGGCCGAAAGTGCAGCCCGGGAGAGCGATGTCCCGCCTCCGGGGAGCCAAAACGCTCAAGAAGCGGATAGCAGCTTCGATTGCCTCCCATGAAGGATTCCAATAAGCTTTAGGCCTTTGGCCACCACAGTAGGAATAATGCTCACGCTTGTTGTCTTGGAGAGCTTGCGTGAAGGCGCCAAGGACTCAATAGAAGCATACCACGGCCCACCGCCATAAGGTCGCCCCATCCTCGGCTCGGCCGAGCCAAGAAGGAACCCTCCCACGGCATATCGGGGGAGGATTTCCCTTTCGCCAACACCCATCGAAGGTCTTTGTAGGCATCCGCCACCTTCTCGAGCTTCTCGACGGTGTTGGTTCGCTTTTTTCGGGGCGTAGCCCGGCCAAGAGTCGCCCGACTCGCCTTTTGGCTTTAGTCGTTCATCCTCGGCGAAGTTTTTTCCGCCGGGCGGCGATGGCCTTCTCAGATTCTCGATCCTTTTTTCAAGGAGGTTATCTTGTCCTCGCGAGACTGGGCCCCGCTCATACTCGCGCCAAGAAGAGTCATCTTCAGTCACCGACCAAGGAGAGCGCTCGCGAAAGTGAAGAAAAATATTCAATGTAACGGTCAACACATAATAAACATCATCGCCGAAAAGCAAATTACGCCGATAGCGTGGAAGTTCACTTTTTCGCTTAGGTCAATATCGGAACTATGCAAAGCAAGTCCTTTCCAGCCCGGCGCCGAAGGCACCCATGCACGAATCAGCAAGAAGCGTGCCCTCGCGATTTGGCAGACGCCGTAGCGCACTGTGATTGACGTCACAAGACAACCGCGACCCCAAGGCATGCCTAAAGAACGAGCAATCCCAGAAGTCTCCTCGAGCGAGGTCATCTTCGCCAGAGGAGCTCGAACCCGAGTACACTCGCAGCACCACCTTCGTGAGCATCGAGGACGCAATCGACCTCCCCATGACCAAAAAAGGAGGAGGTGGGCGCTATGTGAGAAATACGCACTAAGCGATCGAAGAGCTCGAACGGGGTCGGGGCCAAGAATGGGCCATAGGTCGCGAGGTCGCAGCAAGCGGTGGTGCGCCACCGGGGTCTCAATCGATGCCGCCTTCGCCTTCTTCAAGGCGGGTTCGGGCAGGGCTGCCATCGCGAACGCGAGGTTTTATGGGAAGCTTTGGCGAACACGCCGCCGACGGACATATCCCCGACGACGCCAGCTGGCTGGGATCGGGCGACTTTCCTCGTGGGCTATTTCAAGACCGGTCTTCACTTCCCGAAAGGCAAAGAAGCGAATAAGCATGTTGCAAAGAGGACATGACATCAGATACTTAAAAAGGGCCGCAGAGAATAATTAACAAAGACAACAATACCGAAGAAATCAAAAATGTGCCCGTGAGTCAATGGGTCAAACCATGCACCACTTTTCGATCAGCGACGACCTAGAGGACGCAAGCGGCCGCGACCAATTTGCACATCCCTTGGTTCAAAAAACCCGAGACGCCTGCCGCTTTGGTGCATTCGAGGGCGTATAGAGCTCCGAGACCTCGACCCGCCCACGGCCGTGTCGGGACACCTCGACCCCGAAGGCGACCACGCCCGGGCGAGCAAAGGGGAGCGTGTCCCAACTGGCTCGGGAGCGTGATCAATTCGATCCGCATAAACAATCCTCATACCGGTGAAGATTCTGGTTCAACCGCCGAAGGCCGGGCAGCCATTTGTTCTTCGGCCGCGGTGCTCCTTTGGAATTATAAGGACCAATAACGGCGCCGCTTGACCTCAATGTAACGGACGTAATCGGTCACAAATATATCCCCGCCGAGATGCATGCACAACCGCCTCGATAGCCCCTCCTTGTCGAACTCAGAGAAACCATCGCCCGCCTCGAGAGGCCACCGACCGATGCCACTCATTCTTCAACTAAATCACGACTAATGGGCCGACGGATGTCCCGGTGAAAGCTTCAAGAAGCGGCGATTTGAAACAAAAAGATCGAAAAACCTCCGCCACCGGACGCCACAAGATAGGCACCATCTCTGAGACAAGAACGCCGCCTTACCTGCACCATTTTCCATCGCAATGACAACCTCTTCGTCCGCATTAACACTCGCACATAAAAACCAAGACTTCTCGCTACCGCCCACTTGTTGCGATAAGTCGAACAATTTGTATAGTGCCCCGAAGTTTTCTCGAGGCACAAAGTTGTATGATCCAAATTGAGCCGACCACCACCGCTGTTTTTTTTCTCAAACAACCGCTACCGTAGTACCCGGGCGAAAGTGTTAACGCCCGCAGGAGCCCCATCATCTTCAAGGAGGCAAATAAGACACCCATGCGAGCGAAAAGCGCTTTGAGTCAACCGGTGGATCTGAATGTCAAACCGTTGAAGCACTTCGCAAAACAAATGGCTCGCATGGGAAGCGAGCCCTGGGCAGAAAGAAGTCCTTGAAGACAACCGCCTCGTAGGGTTCCGGCGGGAGTTGTTTCGCCTCGCGCCGGGGCAAGCCAACCGAGTGTTTTCGGGCCGATCGCCTTCGACGACAAGCTCATCTAGGTGGCCTCAAAGTGACCCGCGACCGCCCGAAAAATAATAATCTGGGGGTGAGATCACCGGGAACAGATTCACCCTCATCCTCCGCCTCTTCATCCATAATCTCCACTTCGACCTCCTCCTCGCCTTTGGGCCGAAGCTTCCATTTCAGCCCCCGGACCGAACGTTGCCGACAACATTTTGACCCGGTGCCAACTTGACTGCAGGGCAGTGGACCTTATCGCCAAGAGAAGAGAATCCCGCCGAACTGCAGTCGAACTCGAACTCCCGTGAGCTTGTCGACCGCGCCCGCTGTTGAATCGCTATCGCCCGTGCTCGCCATGATTTAAAAGCGTAAATAGAACCAACCAAGACAACTAGCGAACTACCAAGAGCGAATAGACAATTAAAAGCAAAACTAAGAAGACAAAATGTAAGGAATGCAGATCTAAAAACCCAAGGCAGGAGGAGCGCTTAACGAGGAGGAAAGGACTCACCACGCGAAGCGGGCAAGCGAAGATGCCCCAACGAAGACCTTTGGCGAACTCAAATGCAGCTCAAGTCGCCGGGGTGAATGAAAAGCAAATGAGCGCCGGTTGGGTACGGGCCACTTTGACGGTGACTTTTTTTTTTATAGCCCCCAACCGGTTTTGGCGGGAAAGCGAATCGGCGTGGCGGGAAATGAATCGCGCGGGCGGGAACGGTTATCGCTGGGCCCGGCTCCGAGTGACACATCAAAAAATTGGGAAAAGAGAAATCCCTCGCGAGAGCCCATTGTTCGCAGAGAGTTCTCCTTTCGGGGCCTTTCCCCATAAGAACCGGCCAAAAGAGCGCTGGAAACGACACGGCCGGCAAAGTGAGCTTTAGCCCGGGGACTAAAGGGGCCGAACGAGCCCACTGCCCCATTCCCCGAGGGGCTAGTGTTGGGGGAGAGTTACAAACAATGCGATGGGGTAACGGCACCGCCGTGAAGTTGAACACATAGTTTGTAGCGAATGTTGTTTCGCCATGGCGAATGGCCTTCCTTGATCGCCGGCCGCGAATGTGTTTTCGCTTCTAGCTTAAACGACTGGTTGCCATCCGCTCCATTTCGCGGAGCCGCTATTCCTCGCTTAATAAGTCAATGCGACAAATAAAGGGTAGGCCCAAGAGGAGCGAACAACTTTTTCGACTATGCGAAATGGTTTTCGCCAGTTGTAAACAGATCAGGGTATCCCTTGGGGGACCACCTTGTCGTGGGAGCCGGTGAGGCCGAGGAATGAAATGACGCTTTTACCCCCCAACCGAAGTGGGGGACACGAGGAGCGTGTACAGAGCTTTGCAGGAGGGTAAGATCGGCAATTCCTTTGGGGACTCCGCCATCGTATCTATAAATATCGACCCAAGGGGGAGACCAGGGGGCTTCTGGACAGCCGACCTCCTACTGGTCCAAGGCTTAGTTCGCT
>JADLZL010001885.1:0-155000 GCA_015844335.1 Chrysopogon serrulatus
CGCGTCTCTCCTCATGCCGCCCATTGCAGTCCTTCCTCGAGAGGTAATTAACTCGATCACTCGTGGATGACCGCTGACTGACTGAATAAAGCTACGAAACAATGCAAGATCACGTGGTCTGGTCAACAGTGGTCACCTCAAAACTCCAAATGATATATATAGAGATTATCTGTTTAATTTCTAGCAGGAAAATGCAAGATCCATGCTGTCGTTCGCGTTGCTTTTCAAGATCTTTATGTGCGCCTTAATCGGGTATGTAAGCTAAGCGTGCATGTAGCTAACTTTGTTGTGTAATTTACTTATTTTGGTTCATTGAATGATTGGATCCTCCGGGTCCGTTAGCTGAAGGAGGAAATTGATATTGAATTGATGTTGGATTCGCTCGTCGGTTTCAGGATTACAGTTAGCGGCAGCCTGTACAACGTGAGTCTCAAGTTGACATCGGCAACGGTGGTAGCAGCATCGACCAACTCCATTCCCGTGATTACTTTCTGTTTGGCGCTTCTATTAAGGTGTCCAACTGACATTAATTACAAACCATCGAATTAAGTATATCTATATATGCAGTGTGCTTTGGTTGTTTACTGTGGAGCATGCACGCAGGATGGAGGAATTGAGGCTGAGGAGCCCGTCAGGCATAGCCAAGCTGACTGGCGTCGCGCTTTGTCTTGCCGGAGTCTTGGTCATTGCCTTGTACGCCGGCGAGTTGCTGAGCCCTGTCAACCATCACCATGCCTTCGCTGCTGCTCCCACGCATGCCGCCTCCGCCACGGCCGAGAGAACGTTGACAGGAGCCGCGTGGATCAAAGGGACATTCCTCGCTGTGCTCGGTACCTTGGCATGGTCCGTATGGCTCATCCTGCAGGTCTCATCAACATCGGCAAATCAGAATTACTGCATACCACATACGTTAATGTTTTACTAAATTTACTTACTATCTTATTACGCTATATCGATCTATGTCCATATATCCATATAGGCCATCGTTCTCAAGGAGTTTCCGAACAAGATGCTTGTGATGGTGACACAATGTTTGTTCAGCGTGGTGCAATCGTTCTTAGCCGCAGTGGTAGCTGAGAGGGACTTCTCGATGTGGAAGCTCCACCTGGACGTCGGCTTGCTCGCGATCTTTTACTCGGTAATTTTTTTTGCATGCATATGATGAGCTAATTACTGGGTCAGGTGTACTTATTGTTTTTCTAACTAGTAAACTGGTACCAGATCCTCATCGAGTCTAGCACAAGATTTATTTAGAACTTGATCGTTACACTGTTAGGTTAATAAAGTTGCTAACCTCCTCGCAAAAGAAAAAACATGTTAATCTAGATTAAGAATTCTCAGTGTTTCCACTGGAAATTGTCAACTAGGATCCAGAAGCGGTTGAATAAGATTTCAGGTTTTGTTACTCTGTTTTTGTCATGTCAAATGTTCACTACACAACTAAATAACGCACCTTCACCAAATAGGGATTCTACTGCATTTTTATTGAGCAGTGCTAGCACGTACTAATCATTTGCACAACCTATTTCTAAAAGCGACAATAAGTTTAAGAGCACTGATTTACCCGTCTGCACGCATGGACCCAACAAATCAATGGGCCAGGGTTTTATGGTGGCAGGACTGAACTACTATCTCCAAGCATGGTGCATGGAGATGAGAGGCCCTGTCTTTCTGACCGTCTGGACTCCACTTAGCTTCATCCTAACAATATTTTGTTCCTCCTTCTTTATAGGAGAGATGGTTCACCTTGGCAGGTAGGTAGCAATATATATTGTATGTTAGATCAACAATAACAAACTTAAGTTGAATAATTGATATTTTCCTAGATGAACTCATGGAATTTGTCGATGCCCCCATCCTCTCTCTCTCTCTCTCTCCAAACTGCAGCATTATCGGTGGTATCCTGTTATGTGGAGGCCTTTACAGCTTGCTATGGGGTAAAAGCAGAGAAACAAAGACCGTGCAGTGCAACATAGAGGCCACCACAGTCGACGACGGTACTCAAGATGAGGTTCACAGGGAACTAGAAGGACAGAAGGAAAAAAAGCGTAGGGAAGTGCATGAGAAAGCAGACTTAGGAACCTATATTCAACAAGTGTGATCAATTGTTGGTTAAATCAAGAATTATTCCTTTTTATTAATTTGTTTCAATATATTTATGTAATCAGAACATCCTATGTTCCTTTAAAAACTAGTTTGTTAGCTAAAGTCATAAAGAAGATATTTTGTGCGGAATCTAGGCAATCCATTCTCTCGAATTCCACATGTCTTTTTCTAGAATTTCCACTACCATTTTTTCAAACACATGGACACAGCTCACACAAGAGGAAGAAAAGGTGTGAAGTTGTGTGCCACTTCCACAGTGGTGGTTCCACACGAACCCATCGTCTTAGTTTCCTTTTGTTGATTGTATAAGTCTTTTTATTCCCCACATTCAGAAATCATAGGATTCAAAAAAAAAAAAGGGCTTTTGCTGTGGTACATCCAAATAACTGTGAGCCGTTCATTCAATTTGATCGGATGGTTAGAATCACATATTACTTTCTAGGAGGTAATATGTGAATTAAAAATTTTAGATATAAAGATCTTTTCCTCGATCTATTAGATAGGACGAATCTTATTATTTCTGTAAGTTTGGATATAACAACTTAATTACTATTTTTATGCACTTTTCTTGTAACTCAAAAAACGCTATGCGTGTATATGTGTGCCCAAACGCTACCAAATAACAGGCGTGACATATGCCCAACTTACATTTGATTATATATGTAATAGTTAACATGTAACATATTTTAGATTACTAAAATTTATGGCTCAATAATTGTTTATACATAACATGTTTTTTCAACTGGTAAAATGCGTCGTGTGTATATATATACATACGATGAACTTGATAACTTTTTTTATGGTAATATATACATGCATGCATGGATCCTCCAGCCAATGATCAGGGAAAGGGTCGCACGGCCACCATCCTGTTTATGTTTCTCCCGTGCATGCAGGGATTTGAAAATCTTCTTTCTTTTTTTCCCTTTTTTATGTTAATCAATCGATGGCTCAGATTTATTTGAAATATTACCTCCTAATAAGTAAAATATGTACTGTAGCATTACCCAATCAAAAAAAGCCCTGATCATCCAAAAATAAAATAAGATATATTGAAGCAAAAGAATCCTGATCAAGTATTCAAAGTCAAATTTAGCATATTTTATCTTTCTGCACTTTGTACTCCCCCACTGATTCAGCAACAACCAAGTTTAAATTTGGAAGCTCAAGACTCAGATGTTTTTAACTCTAGCACTTTGCAATCTTCCCAACACCAGCTAACCTCCCTTGTTCCTAGCTCCCTTGTTCCTGAAGAGGGGCTCCTTGCTAGATCACCTCGTACTCCTATTCGCAAGCGGTGCAAATTTAGTCCTCAACGCAAAAGTAGTAGACTTGCCAACAAAGCCAAAAGTAAAGTTGGAAAAGGTGCAGTTCAAGTAGCGCAGCAGCTTCTAGTGAAGAAACTTGGTGATTTATCTCCTATGTTGGAACCATCTGCTGCTAAACAGTTTGAACAATTTGCACAACACCTCGATCGTCCACTCACTAAGGCAAATATGGAAGCCATCCAAACACTGATCGAGCATGGACAACAACCAAAAAAGAAGGCAACATAGACCCACTCGAAGTATATCATTGGAGATGACCAAATGGCTTGAGTTCTTTCCTTTTAGGTGTTCACATCATGTGCTAAGCTGCTGCTCCGCTTCCTTTCTAGAGAAAACAAGCTAGTGGATCCATGGAAGCGTCTTTAGAGCAAAG
Organism: Chrysopogon serrulatus; assembly: GCA_015844335.1. Lineage (NCBI taxonomy): Eukaryota > Viridiplantae > Streptophyta > Magnoliopsida > Poales > Poaceae > Chrysopogon > Chrysopogon serrulatus. Next base: position 3,808 of record JADLZL010001885.1, read on the forward strand.
GGCATCTGGCGGGTGCTGCCTTCTAGGGGTCAAAGTCAGTTGGCTTCCTTGTTCTTCTAGCTTTATTAGTTATCAGAGGTCCTTAGTCTGTGTTTTGTGCATATTGCTAACAGAGTCAGTGTTAGAGTGAGTGAAGTTGGTAGTTTGGTTTTGTTTTTTTGACTGAGTTGTTTATAGTGTTGCCTTGTGCACTTAGAAGTTGTTTAAGTTGTAGTAGTCGGACTTAGTGTTTGAGTTGTTGGTTGTATTCTAGTCCGGTGGTTTTTGGGCCCAGTTTCCACTAAAAAACTGGACCAAAATCTTTTTTTTTTCTTCTTCTAATAAAAATTACGACAAAGCTTTTACCGTCCTTTCTAATTTTTTTTTATCATTTTCTTCCTGTATCTGCTGCACATGCCCGTGCACATGCCCGTGTCCCTTCCAAATCTGTCGAATATAGCATCAAGAGAGGGACAGCATATACAATAGGAAATGTACTTACGTGCTTTTGCCTTGAGACATGGTGGAAATTTCGAGTGCACACAGACAGACAGCCAGGTCACAAACTGACACAACTCACAAGTGAGAATCTTTTAAAAAGGAAACTCACAACTGACAAGGATGTAAAGTTTACTGCCCTAAAAAAGAAGATTTACAGTCTCTCGTCCAAGTTGACAGTATCAAATAGTTACATTTCACACTAGTGACTAAACATGCGAAACGCAGGTCTGGTTCACCAACTTATTTCCTTTCGAAATTGTTTTTTTAAACAAAATTTCCTTTCAAAATTGTTCATATTGTCGTTTGACTTATGATACATGAGTACATGACTACAACTCTACAAGCAGTAATTACAAGAAGAAAAAACTGCACCTCCTTGTTCACTGCTTCTGATGATGTCTAGATCAGCTCTGATGTTTTTCCCGCTTCCTCGATACTCCTGATCAATGTCTTTGAAGGAAAAACGATTGCAGCAATAGGTTTATCTTCATAACCACCTCCTTCATCGATTATAAATCGGAGGTCGTCAATGTGGAGCTTCCCGTGGTGGCCACTTACAATGATAGTCTGTTTTGCCAGTCAGATCCTGAGATAGATCTCTATGACATCAACTTTTCTGTTCAAGCTTCAACATAAATACAATGGCGCTCATGAGGGCTAATGAGGTCACATATAATGTAATAATGTGCACTACCCTACATTCAGGACAGGTGATATAGGTACAATAGGTTTCGTGTGTATTTCTGTCGTGAACAGATATGTCTAGCATTGTTCGTATAGGCAGCCCATGCACATGCACCCATACTTGCTTCAAGTTTCAACAAAACCAGAGAATCACAGAACAAGTAAAAAAGACAAAGTTTGCAGGCCAGGTTCATCAAATTATATGACAGAAGAAGAGGATCTAAATGGCATGACGACCAGAGTAATGCAGACATACCAATCAATATTGTGTTGAGAATACTAGAGAATATACAGGACATCCTATTGTCCTGTCCTGTTAAATATGAGCATATTTGAAATATCAGGACAGTTGTACTTGATTTGCAGGCGTGTTATGCTAGTTTCATTCTGTATACAGATATACAAGGTTAGGCCAAAGACTGATTTAACAATGTGAGAAAGATAAAGACAAAGAGACCAGAACCAGTCTCTTTAAAACTCTTAATATTTCATACATAATCAGTTACCAAACCTGTTATACTTTTTTAAAAGTAATTTGTTCACCCAAGGGGTGATGAGACTAAAATTAAAATATGCACAGATCAATGTTCTCACATTCAAAAACAGGAAAAAATAAGCATCATGGAGTTAGTGGGATCAAGAGTTGAGACTTAGAGCAGGCTCCACTCAGCTCAGCAGAATATAATATCAACTCTGGTAACTCCAGTAAAAAGGTTAGGTATACTGCCACTGGCTCTGCTAAAACAATGTCACATCAGTTCAACGACATGAACTAACACGTCATGAGCCAATAATGATGTGCAAATGATGTGTCAAGTGCACTGCACATTTTAATAGCATATACAGATGTATTCTAAAGACCAAGATGGTCTCTTCCCTAAAACTCATCATACAGAAATAAGCATTCGCAGAATCATTCTGCAGAGTATGTTGTCTCACCAAAGCTGGTAAATGTTAAAAACTCAGAAACTAAGCTTCTTTTCTGGTAAACTAGAGAGAAATAAGATGCAGAACTTTTTCACCTTGGGTGTGTCCCAAACATCTTGCCTCCCGCTAAGCATTTGAACCTTCGGCACTCTTGTGTCTCTAGTTCTCAAAATTCTAAGTTGCTCATTCAAATCTATGGTTCTTTCTAGGCCAGCATGGACGGCAATCAGATTGCAGATGATTTGTCCTTCTTCCATATCAATTGGCACATTTTCCTGTCATAAAACCATAACCTGAATACCTTAGAGCAACACCTCTTGCTTGAATGAATACTTACAATTCACACAACAAAAAATCAGGCACCTGAAATATAGTATAAGGGTTAATAATACTCACCTCTTCATGTATCCATACCAAGTCATGCAGAAACCTCTTGTGCTCCTCTGGCACAGCCTTTGCGAGATCTGTGAAGAAATTAGAACCAGCAGCAGGTTAGAAAATGATCTTGTTTGAAATAGGAAACTGTTTGCTGAAAATTAGAATTTGGTTAATTTTTGGCAGGAGATTACGCGACGATTATATGCTTATACAACCTAGTCAGGAGTACCAATTCCTTTGTTTGTATCTTATGTAGGATAAACATAATACTAGTACTTGATTCAGCATATTTGAAACAAGATAATAGTACTGATAAACAAGATGCAGAACTTTTCTGGTACTAGTATCCTGTTTATCAGTGAATACCAAGTTTTACTGTGTTACGTGTTAAACATAAAACTCCATTCTCATTCTGATCTTGTATAGAAAATTGCTTTGCGCAACTGCTGTTGGATGGCAGATCAGTTGCCAAGAGAGGACTCCTCATCAGCGGTCTGCCCTCTTTGTGATCAGGAGGAAGAATCAATTCAGCACCTGTTGTTTTCCAATGTCTTTGCACGACAGGCTTGGTTTATAATTTTCTAGTGGTTGCGCCTTGCTGCCATAACATCACACCACAACCTTCCACCGGCAGATTCTCAAGTCAGTGGTGCAAGCAGTGAAGGAGGTCTGGAAAGAAGGCCAAGAAAGGGCTTGTTATCTCATTATTCTTGTGGCATGGGAAATTCATAACCATCGCAACAACTGTGTCTTCAGTGGGGCAAATCCTTATGTATCAATAGTGCTGCAAACAGAGTTCATAGTCCATCCTTTGGTGTGCTGCTGCCTGCTGGACCAAAATGCCTCCAGGAGTTACTTGCCAGGACATCCATATTCTCCATCCTTAGTGTGCTACTGAGTGCTGAAGCAAAAGGCCTCCAGGTGTTGCCAGGGCGTTCCAATATACTAGTTTTTTGGTCGTCTGGTTGATTGCTGCATCAAGCTTGCAGATGTTATCCTTGTGAGAGTTGTATCTTGGGGGTGTCTTTTGGGGTTTCTCCAATCCCCCATTGTTCTCCCTTCTTCCACAATGCAATGTCTGATAAACAGAAACTAATTTCTCATATTATTGCGTTTATTACTAAACATGCAAATCAGAATTCATAGGTTCCTTGCCTGCTCGATTTCAGAATTTCTTGAGTTCATGCAGTCTTGTGAGATTTTTTTTTTTTTTTTTTTTTTTTTTTTTTTTTTTTTTTTTGGTGACTAGTCTTGTGAGAGATGGATTATATATGAAATTATAAATCCCACATTTTGGAAGTGCATCACATTATCTAACACACTAGTAAACCGTTCGACAGCCTACATGGCAGATTGCATATAGGTTGATAACTACAGTACACAACCGCAACTAGTACTGAATAAGTACTAACAAAGGATGCAAGAAACCGAAGTAACAAGGAATTTCATGACTGACCAGGGGAACCATGGGCGACGCCATAGGATTCGAAGGTGGGCCGCGCGTCGTAGATGGAGCCCTTGTACGGGAGCCCCTTCTTGGGGTTCCACCTCTCCTTGATGGTCCCGCCCCAGCGCCTCCCTGCACGTGCATGCCCTCGTACCCCGGCCCGCGGAACCACCCCTCGTGCTCCGCATTGTGGACGTACTCGTCCCAGGTGATCGCGAACGGCGAGCCGTCGGGCGGCGGCGGCAGCGCCCCGACGAACGCCGCGAAGGCGAGGTCGTGGTTGCCGCAGAGGAAGACGTGGCGCTGCGCGGGGTAGCGCGTCGGGAGCGCGAGCAGGAAGTCGAGGACACTGCGGGTGTCCGGGCCGCGGTCGTTGTAGTCGCCGAGGAAGATGACCAGCGCGGTGGCGAAGGCGTCGGCGGGGAGCGCGGCCTGGAGGTTGGACCAGAGGCTCTCCAGCTTCGTGATGTAGCCGTGGACGTCGCCCACACAGATCACCGTGCGGGGTGGGGCGGAGGGGGCAGACATCTCGGCCGGCGTTTTCCGCTACGGCTGTTCGCCGGAGGCTTCACCGCCGACAACCGGATAGCGAGCGGAGCGCCCACCTGTGAACTGTGATGAAAGAGGCGCCTCCGGACTGACTACCTTACATTGCTGGAGAACAATACTCACCGTTCGATCTTAGAGTCGCTCGATCCAAGCCGTCCAATTGGCTTCACCTTAGCCTCAACTTCTGACTTCTTCAGACGCTGCTGATGAGTATGCCTTCTTCACAACTAATTCTGCTTCAGGTATCTACATGAAAGAGATAGGTAAGTTTTATGGGAACATATGCAAACTAACTTCTTGTGTAAACTATGGTAAAAAAAATTGTTTAAATTTACAAAAAAAATCACACATGTAGATGATATGATGATACACAATCTTGCAAAATATCTTGTCCAAACTCGACGTTTATGAGATATAAAAAAAATAATAAATTTCAAGAAAGTTGATGATACATTTAAAAGTTTGTTATTTTTATATCTCACAAAGAATCAAGTTTGGACAAACAGAAATAATCATATCATCTAAATGGTGTGTATTCCTTTTTATATAGATCCAACAGAAATAACCAAAGTGATTCTTAGTGATCTTTTTTGCTAGGTGTAGGTGGGATCATAAGCTAATATGTCAGTATCCTAAGCACCAGAACAATGCACACGAGGCTTTTCACAATGCCTCATATGAGGAGCGCAAAAGTTGACCCATAACTTGATTTCATCAGACATTTGGGCAAAGTGTATAATGAAGGCATAGGAGGGGATAATCGAACCTGTAATTTTTTTAGACTGCTCTTGAGTGTCCATGACAGGCTCTGAGAAGGAAAACAAGTCATGACTGCCAACTCCAGACACCAGCACCTTTCCAGGAGCGACAGCGCAGTTCAGAACGGTACCTGCAAATTACGAAGCCAGATCTGCTGATAAGAACATGTACAAGTACAATGCATCCTTTAAGTGTTGTCTATATCTTGTTATTTAAAAAAAAAAAGGAGTTTAGATCTTGTAATTTTTGCAACAAACATCCTCGTGAGACTAAAAGACGGTGGCCCATGCTCCAAGATTCAATCATAGGCTAAATATCGTTGTACTTGTACAGGGTCGTCTTCTCGAGTCGACGGCACAGATCCTATTGCACATGTGGATTTAAAATGGATGCTCACGGGATAGATGTTGCGCGCCAAAAATCCATCTCCATCTCTCTACCGGTCGGCAAGGGTTGAATCCTTCGTTACTTATACGAACCTAGGATGGATGCGCTTCTTGCCGGGCACATTCTCAGGTTCAGAACGGATAAAAAATTGACTGGATGTATTGTTCTAGCATTGTTTCCACCATATTCAGAATGGTTGTGTGGGATGTTGATATGTTGGCATGCTCAATAACAACATAGTCCTAATGTTGATGATCTAGGTTTCATGATCTGAAGAACTATCTGTATGAACTACTATTTGATATCTCCTAGCCGTCTTTTAGAAAGCCTATCTTTCTAAAAAAAATGTTTTGGCTGAATCTATGATCTACAGTACTATCTTCTTAAGTATTGTCTGTCTGAACTATCTGAACTACTATCTGTACATTTTTTAAACTCTAGATCTGATGCTAAGATCACAGATGGTTCCTGTTACATTGCTATTATGATAGTGCGATATATATCTTGTTGTTATAGATATCTATGCTCTGCTGTGAGAAGCATGCATGTGATCTTGCTGCTTTTTCTTGAGTGTGATGTCCAAGTGACTTTGTGTTGTGTATATGTCAACACTATAAAGGGCTATCAAAGCTCATATCAACACATAGACAACTCAAAAGAAGGATCTAATTGAGCCTATATGGCGACACTATAGAAACAAAGAAAATTAGACAAGAATATTGTGATTATATAATACTTCCTCTAGGTTGATAAAAAAAGTCGTTTTGAACAAGGTTTAAGTCAAACTTTGGCAATATAATTCATGAATAATTTTTAAGTTGTTGAGTTTAAAAATATGAAAATTATATATATTTGTCTTGAAAAAATCCTTTTATAAAAATATACATATATCATTTTCAATAAATATTTTTATAAAAGATAAGGAGTCAAAGGTATGCCTTGGGAGGTCTTGTCACTATCCAAAATAACTTCCTTTACTAACCTAGAGGCGATATATGTTTTATATTTATGTTCTTAAAAACATATTGTACAATGTTCATCTTATTTATGTTTTATCCGTTTTCCATCAAATAGTAACAAAATGATATTCCTTATTGATTTTGGCTAACAAAACATTAAATAGCTTATAAACAACAAAAATAAGATGTTGTTTGTGGGTTCAACATGCCCTAAGAGGTAAGAGCAGCTCGAACAATGACTCACGAGCTAACTCTAGTATTTTATTTTATATTAGCCATTGTTAGAAATTAACACTATTGAAAAGATTGTCTTAGAGCTAGTAACTATTGTGGGTGCCTTAAGAACTAACAAAACAACGCCATGCCACCGGTACGCAGGCTGCAACGATGAGAAAACAAAAACGAGGAAACTCATTGGCCCAGACCATGAAACAATCGCTGAAGCAACGTACTGGTAACAAAAAATGCAGGTTCCGGTTTATAACCGCGCTCGACCGGGCACTCCCATGAAACAGCACATACGCCACACGGGTGCAGAGAAGGAGAGAAATTAAAGCGAGGAGAAGGGGAGGTGGGACTGGGAAGCGAAAGCGAGCCGTACGAGAGAAGGCGTTCTTGGTCCTGAAGAAGATCACCGGCGGCAACAAGTCCACCCTACTCCTCCGCTCCCCGCCAGATCGCGCCGAGCCGCCGGGCCGCAGAAGCCCGAGCCTGGCGCCGCCGGACACTGCGAACGACGCCATCGATCCCGCGCGCGCTCCTTCACTCGCGCAGCCCACGGGCTGGCTGGGGAGGGAAGGAAGCGTGTGCGGCGGAGGTGCATGCAAGGCGGCAGTGTGGTGTGGGCAGGCATTGGCGCTGCATGGGCATGGGAGAGGGAAGAGGCCTGGCCAGTACAGGGTGTGGTGTCGCGCCAGAGGTGGCAGCAGAGCCGACGGGGACGTGCCGTGGCCCGTGGAGCAGCACCAGATCGCGAACCAACGGCTGGGAGCGCGCTCCCGGCCCTCCGTTATGGCCGCACTCGGCCTGTCGCTACCGCCTACAGCGTGCCGCCAAACTACTGGCAGCCTCATTCCTAGAAAAGGCGACGTGCTTTCGCTGCTTTCACAAGAGTCTCTCGGCTATCACGCCGTGTTTCCATTATGGTGTTCATGTGTCTCAAGTGCCTAGAGGCAAGCACGTTCGCTGTCGTGACAATGTCTCCAGATGAATTTGCTTGGGCGTTCATGTTCGCAGGTGAGAAAGATCATCTTCCAAGAGACTAGAGGGCGAGCGAATGAGCATATTATTCTCATCCCTTGTGGGACTGAACACGTATCATCAGCATTACGAACGCTAAATACGAAATGTTCCCAACATTTTAAACTCGATTTTTTATATAAAAAAACATTATCAAACCTCGTGTCGCTACCTTTAAACAAGACTACTTCTATAGCAACAAGGTCTCACTCACCACTATCATCGTATCATTCAGCACCAGAAAGCGTGCCGCCGTGCAACCCGTGCGTAGTTTAATCACCTGGACGTATCGGCGATCGCTTTCAGTAGCCCGGCCAGATCATTGGGCGACACACCGGCTTATCTAGCGTGAACACATCGGATCCGGAGCTTTAAGCTTACGACAATGTAACACTCCTACATCCAGTTTCTCCAGTGACTCCTCGCTAATTCTATTTAAACTCTAGTTGTTGGAACTCAAATGGAAGACCAGATATGATACATCAGCAATCATGTGCCTAGAGATTTGATTTCCGCGCGATTTTTAGCAGAGCCGTTAATGGTGACACCGTGACAGAAGAGAAGTGTTCCATCACCTAAGGACCTCGCACATCATATACACCACATATCAGCGTATCACTGAGCGCAGAAATTCAAATTTATTTCCCATGCATTTTTTTTTTTTTTTTTTTTGAGATACCAATACTACTGAGATATCTGCATTTTTGCATGCTGAAGAATGCGCAGAGCTGTACTACAATGTGTAATTCAGCAGGGGGTCAGAGTCCCATATAAAAATCTAAACCACTTTGGCCTGCTAAGTTAGATCCCTACTGTCAACTGACAAACTACTCCCATCTCAAGGCTACTTAACTACACGACAGTGAAGATTCTCAGTTTCCATTTACACCAGGTCCTCCGAAGAAGCAGATTAGCGTGTGCCATCTTCGTGATCGTTGTCATTGTCACCTTCATAGTATTCATCATCACGGTGAATCTGCTTGTCCTGAGTATGCTCTGGAGGATAACACATAACAAAGTCATGTATACACAATGATAATGAACAAAGGACTGAGTTTGAAGTCTAGGAAATGTAACTATGTGAATGGCTGCCAGAAACCAAAAAAATCGAGCGAGCAACATTGAGCATGCTAGAAAAATTTTGCTTACGGTCAACACGTTCATCAGGATCCAACTCATCTTCGTCAAAATCCGGGATAAAAAATCAGGAGGAACCTGCAAATGATTTGATTTATTTATGACCCTCCGGAATAAAATTATTGATTAAAGAAAAGAAATTGAAAAAAGCACATTTAAGTGTTCTGATACTGGCCATTTTTTTAACAAAGCCATTTTTACTTGGGAGACTTCATCATGCAAGTGCCAATGTATATATCCAACAACCAAGAAGACAAAGCCTAACCTCTTGCATTTGAACACCAGGAGCATGTTGTATGGATCGCAAACACTCCATCACTTGCACTTTGATTGAACTGAGATATGTCTTACTGTTCAAATTGTCCTACTCCAATTGTACCGAAGGTAAGAAGTCATAAATCATTGTTAACCCACAAGAAACGTATGAATGTTTCAGGCTTCTAGTACCACTAAATTAACCAACAAATTGTAGTTGAACAAAATGGGCTTGTTTGGATGCACTCGTATTCATCTCAACCCACATGTGGTGGAGTGGATTGGGGTGGAAATTAGTTAATTTTCCATCTCAATCCACCCCAATACATGTGGATTGAAGTGGATTTGAGTGAAGCCAAACAAAGGGTAATAGAAAGAAATACACACACCAGGTTATAGTTATACGGTAAATAAAAGCCAATGAGGAGATGTTTCTTTACCATGTTCAAATTTGGAACTTTCAGTGTATAATCCGGAGCAAAGTACTCAATGTATTCATTGTTTGGAATCTCTGCAAACAAAATTCCAAAGTAAAACACACAGCATAGAAAACTATACAAACAGAAAATCTCAACCCCATATGATGATATGAATGGAGAGGGAACATGAGAAGTGTTGCATGTGCTGAAGATAACTAGGCTACTAGCTGGTTCATCTGAACACAAGAGGACAAAGAGGAAAGATAACTACAAGGTTCAAATTGAATAAATGAGATACCATTTGGGAGTTCCGTGTCTAACAGGACCCCAGTTTCAACAGCCCAACACCGTGCTACATTCTCCTTGGTGTATCCACCACCTCCAGTTACCTGAATGATAGAAAAATACAGTAATAGCCTGTTAAAGCCAGATAAGAGAGAAATACCTCATAATAATAATGTCCCTTACCAGAAGTGGAATATTGAATTTCTTGACGAACTTTACACATTCAGCATGACCTGTTTATGAAAACAGAAGATAGGGCAAGTCAGCAGTAAGCAGTAATAGACAGTGGAAGTAGGCTTAGCCTAAGGAAGCCAGGTGAATAGTCCAAAAGAACTCTAAAAACACCATTGATGCGAGGAAAATCAGCAGAACAGAGAAAATGAATAATTAAGGGCAGGAGGCTTCCCATTCCCAGAAAATACACTCTAGCAGCTGATCTAAGCATACAAAACTAGGATGACTAATCAGATATAAACACTGTGTTAAAAACTGTAGAACCTTCAATGGAGAGATTGAAGCAGCCTAGACGGTCCCTTGCCAATGAATCAGCCCCACATTGAAGAACAATAGCACCAGGCAGATATGTCTCAACAACTTTGGCAATAATCTGCATGATAAACCCAGAAAATATGACAGGACTAAGAAAAATGACAAACTAACAAGAAAGGGATACAGTGCAGGAAGCTTACTGTTTTAAAAAGTCGAGTAAAGCTAGCGTCATCTATCCCATCTTTAAGTGGAATGTTGATGGCATAATATTTTCCTTCCCTTTCTCCTATATCCTTCAAGAGCAGTGAGGTAAATCAGCATGAAGAGCACCTCCATTGAAACAGAATCTATAATTCTATATAACAACATCAAAGGTCTCATCATTACTCAACAGCATGTGGCATGCAGCTATTTAAACTTTAAAGTTAAAGCAATTGGGAACTGTTTCCAAATTCCAACATGTTCATAAAAAGAAAGGGGCAGGTTTCTGATCATACTGAACTTTAATCATTCTCTGTTTCCCGAAACCATGCATTAGTCTATCTCTTGTTATTAGAAAAATTTTCATTTAAGGATATGTCCCCTGAACCACCAAATATAGTTGCATACTTATAAATACTTCAAGCAGAAGCACCCACCATAAAGTGAAAACAGAGCGTAAACAGCAATTGTATAAGCTTGAAGTAAAAGTTCAAGCAAGATAAGCAAGGATTTTTTTTTTTTTTCTTGTCACTTCATGTTTCAGATGACATATACTCTCAGTGAGAATTTATCATGGCAAATTGCCCCATGTCCAGTCGAAGACGCACATTTCAGTGGAGAAATGATAACAAACTTATAGCTTTAGGAATTAGGAATGAAAATGGGATCGTGTGCAATTATTCCCAATGATAGGCTAGCTCGTGTTACTGAATTCGAGAAGAAATATATAGCAGCCGGCTCTTTGACTCTGACCAGTTTTAGTACATCAGAATGTCAAGAGTAAACCAGAATGAGGAGCATATCCAGTTTTAGTGAAACATAGGTTCTTCCTAAATCCATAACATATTTACAGCTTTCACTCATTCACTGTGAGCCAGTTTAAGTGAGTTAATCTCTTTCATACAACTAAGCATACACCCGTATAACTTGTGAAAGCACAAAAACACTCTAACGCCATAGAATTAATATGCAAAAGTGAACAGAAAGCAAGTGAAAAACAGTTATGGCACAGAATTGTAGACTGGTTATAGAGGTGCAGAGTACACACTATATAGGCAAGCATGCCATAGGGTTTTGGCTTATAGATGCATCAACCAACCAATGGTGACCTTTGCCTATCCATTAATCATACAAGGAGGCACACAGGAACTAGGCCCAGTGCGGCACAAGACCATGTGGCCCAAAAGGGCCACACTAGCTACCTCTCTAAGATAAAGGTATAATGTAATCTCAATGCCTGCATTTGTGACACTGACAAAAAGCTAAGTTGAACCTTACCTTAATATCACCCGTTCCAGGAAAGAACAGGTCACCATACTTGTGGAAACTCACAGTCATTACCCTGCAAAACATTCAAGAGAAACAGTTAAGAAATCCGAAACATCTTGAAGACACGACACTCAGTAATTAACAGACTACAGCAAGGTATACCAATGAGTAACAATAAATGATGAAGGCATGTACACTAGATTGGAAAATCAACAAAAACAACAACGAAGGATAGCTATAGAAGTTACAAAAAATAATCTTTTAGTGGTAAAGCATGAACCTGTCAGTGAAATAAAAGGCTTCTTCAACTCCATCCCCATGATGGACATCAATGTCAATATAAAGAACCCTGGCATGGTACTTGAGAAGCTCCAGAATTCCTAATACTAGATCATTAATGTAACAGAAGCCTGAAGCCTCACACTTTTTGGCATGATGCAGCCCACCAGCCCAATTAATGGCAATGTCACAAGTTTTATGATTCAATCTGCGAGCAGCATCTAAAAAGAATATAAAGAACAGCTTAGAGAGTTTTAAAATTGGAAGAAGCCTCAGAACCTCAGTGATTTTAACATTACCTAAAGTTCCTCCCGCATAGATTTGGCAGAACTCAAACAAATTATCAAAGACCGGACAGTCTTCTCCAAGATTGTCTGAGAACATAGAATAAACAACCCGGATAAATTAAGTCAGAAAAACAAAAAAAGGGATGTAGGCTGAGATCGATAGAGATTTTAATTGGTGTCAGATAGGTATATTATGGAAGATATAAACCGGATTGTTTTCATTTATAAATGGAAATAAATAACCTTAAATCTGCAGTATGCAACGAAAGACTAAAATATCTATAGTGATAATCTCTTCTTTCTATTCATTATTTCTTTTAACTACATACATGAATACCTAAGCAAAATAAGTGTATTAACACTTTATATCTAATTAACAAGAATAAATAAAGGTATAAGAATGAAACATGAGCAGTAAGTTACGTGGCATGTACTTCATTGTGAAATTAACAGAGTCTGGAAGAATAGTTTGAAAAAAACTCCAGCATACATACATCTAGTTAATTCACTTGCATATAGGTGCTGAGTGTCAGGAGTTATCCGATGCAAGAATTCCACATAATCAGCAGAATGGAATTGGGCGAGCTCTATTGGATATGCTTTGTGTGGTCTCTGCAAAATCCATTAGTTGTAAAATAACATTAAACAGTACAGTCTTCAGAAAGTCCAAAGAAAATGAATAAATTATATTCAATACTGACATATATCTCCATCTTTTTATGAAGTTCATACGAAAGAACAAGGTGATGTGTCATACAGAGACGATGTGGCTTCATGGGGTGATTTGGACCAAAGTAGACATTGCCAACATCTCCTGAATTGGGTATGGCAAAATAAATTGTTAAGCCAGCAATCATAAATTCGAACATTTTTTTTAAAGGCGGCAGGAGCTCTGGAACTCTACAAATTTGAACAAATAAAATAGTTGGCATGTTACGAAAAAAACTGGGTGGAACTTTGTATAGATGGTTTCATTTATAGAATGTGGATAAAAAAACAGTCTATATGCAGAGAGAACAAAGACAATGAATTTTGCAAGGATATTCTTTTCTCTAACATGGAAAGAACCAAATGAAATTTTGTAGCTACAATTCTACAAGACTGCAACTATAGCTAGATGTAGGTTGCCTTCACTATAACCTCTCTAATAGGGACTTAGCGTGCAATGAATTCCACTCAAATCTTCATCCAAGAGATACTTGCACCTATGTTATGTGCCATGGGAACTGAGACAAAGCATAAATTCTACTATAACGACCCTAAGCTAAGGCCCTATTTGGTTTCCCATAGATAGTAGCTACCAGCTAATAATTATCTCCTTTGGATCCAAACATGTATGGATAGTGGACTGGATAGTTATTAGTTGGAACTGTAGATAACAACTATCCCACTAGCTGGACAAGACTACTATCAGCTAATGGATTCAAACAGGGCCTAAACTATAAGGAACCGAGCGCCAGACCTTGTGAATTTGTGAACAGTAGTAGGTCATGAGCAAAGCAGCCCCAAATGAAATCGAGCAATTCCTGGAGGTAATACCACCGGCAGTTTCCCCTTGCTAACGACAAAATAGGTCAAACACCAGCTGAGCATAAGGCGACCACCATGAGCACTGACCATGTCTGGGCACTAGAAATCAGCGAAACAATAGAAACTACTCAGTCCCCGTAGAATCACCGCTTTAGTGCTTAAAACCATGGCTAAGCGCGCAGTGCGTGATGATACACCGAAGTCTGAAATGGAGTAATAAGAACTACGTACTGCGAGTGGCGACTATGACGAGACCTAGGGCTTTGCAGCGAAGGGTGAGAGTGGACGGAATAGGGAGGGCCGTCAACGTACCGTCGTAGAAGTAGGATATCCGGTCTTTCTCCAGCATCGCTCACTCCTGACGGCCGCGGCAGCGGGAGCAACGGAGCCCGGAGCAGACCCAGCGCCGCGGCGGCGGCGGCGGCGGCGGCGTGGGGGTCGTCGTGCACGAGCGCAAGGAAGGGAGAGCTGCCGTCCAAAGCCAGGAATCATCCGGTCCGACCAGTCGGATGGGAATCGCGCACCGACCACCCAAGCCCCACGCGAGCGAAGCTGAGACCATGCAATATTTCGGCCCATGAGAGCACGGCCCACAGCCCAATCCCACCGAGCTTTATTTTTAGTCATTACTTTTTAAAATTTTCATACGTATATCTTCACTTTCTTATTTTAAAACATCTTAATACAACCCGATCCCACCGAACTACCATACTATATGTATTTATTCGAACTAATTATTTTTAGTCATTCCTTTTAAAATTTTCATTAGATGTTTCTTACAATTTTCTTATTTTTTTTCATGTCCATGTTTCACTTTCTTATTTTCTATATTCTATGAGATAAATGTGTGTTCGTGTACCATACATATGATATCCTATCATATGTTTTTTAATGTCCACTTAGGACAAATAGGATGTTCCATGGTTAGCTTTAAGTATTTGCACAGTGCTGTATATTCTAAGTTAGATGAAGTATTGTTGATGTCCTATCACATGGCTATTTCTCATTATCTTTTCAATTTGTTTTTTTCCTATTATGTAGTTATTCTTTTATATTTTTATAAAATGTTGCATGGCACATTTTTATTCAAAATATTATTCTTGTAATGTGAAATGTTTTTTCTTGGACTTGATTGGTTTTATGCTGTTTAATAATAACAAAATATTTCATAATTGACACAAAAAATCTACAGTATGTAATGATGTCCTTGTGAACGGTGCTGTACTCTTGTGTTCAAAACAATGCATTTACAATTTTTATTCATATATACTTCCTATTTTCCTTTTTCTAAAAAAGAGCACAAAGAGAATTCTTTTTCTCGAGAAAGAGCACGGAGAAGCGTGAAGCACGCACGGGTGATGTAGCAAAAGCAAGGGTGGGAGCGTGAAACACGCATGGGTGCTACGCCATCAAAATGGTCCACTTAGGCCCTAAAACCGGGCCATTTATGATAAAGAAAAAGTATACTTTTTTTTCTTCTAATTTTATGAAATTTTTTTTCGAACTCTAAAATCGACAAACAATCTTTCTTAACTTTTTAAACCATACACTTTACCTCTTTGAAGTGGTTTTGATGATGATTTTGCTACCGAGACAGTGGTTTTGTTTTTTTCTTTTTTATTTATTTTAGCTAAATGTTTGAAAAATCATATTAAATCATAAAAAATTTGTAAAATAGAAAATCTAATTTTGTTAGACTCCACATGAGCCGATCTATATAGTGAATATATAATATGGTATGATTTAGTATAAAGTTTACTAGTCTTTTTCTTTTTATTTATTTTGGCTAAATCTTTGAAAATCATAGTAAATCACAGATAAATCATAAAATGAAAAATAATTTTGTTAGCCTCCACATAAGTATATCTACAAATAAACATATAATATGGTATATTTTAGTACAAAGTTCTTGCTATAGTTTTTGATCTAATCTTTTTGTAATTAATTGAAATAATTCATAACTATACCTTCTATAATTATCTTATTGGAATAAAGTATACCATATTATATATTCATTGTGTAGAGCTACTCATGTGGAGCCCAACAAAATTAGAATTTTTATTTTATGGTTTTTCTACGATTTACTATGATTTTTTAAAGATTCAACCAAAAAAAAAAAAAAAAAAGAAAAAACTAGCAAAAACTACTATACCATATTATATATTCAATGTGTAGATTTACTTATATAGAGTCCAACAAAATTAGATTGTTCATTTTTTTTGAATTTGTTTTGATTTATTATAATTTTTTTAAAAAATTTAGCCGAATAAATAAAAAAAAAGACAAAACCATTGTCACTGCCATCTAAACTATTTTAAAAAAGTAAAACGTATGGTTTGAAAAAATTAACTACTACTAAAATCACATTATTAGGAAGGTAAAGCGTATGATTGAAGAAGTTAAGAAAAAATTGTTTGTCCAATAATTGACCAAAGTTTGTCGGCGCACGAAGAAAAATTGTTTGTCTGATACAAACTCCCACGAGACGGAAGCGGATGGAGGGTGGGGACTGGGGAACGTTCTGGATCGCGGTGGACGGGATGGATCAAGCGACTCTACGATCCAACGGTCTGTATTGTCCCCAGTAATGTAAGGTGGTGGTGGTAGCGAGAGCCCGAAGCCGCCTTTTTTATCTTCACCACAGCATAAATTCGCTCCTCTGCCGCTCGCACGCGACCCGCCGCTTGTCTGCACTCTGCAGTGAAGCCCCCGGCCAACAGCGAGGAAACACGCCGGCCGAAATGTCTGTTCCTGCTCCGTCCGCCCCACCGCGCACGGTGATCTGCGTGGGCGACGTCCACGGCTACATCACGAAGCTGGAGAGCCTCTGGTCCAACCTCCAGGCCGCGCTCCCCGCCGACGCCTTCGCCACGGCGCTGGTCATCTTCCTCGGCGACTACAACGACCGCGGCCCGGACACCCGCAGTGCTCGACTTCCTGCTCGCGCTCCCGGCGCGCCACCCCGCGCAGCGCCACGTCTTCCTCTGCGGCAACCACGACCTCGCCTTCGCGGCGTTCATCGGGGCGCTGCCGCCGCCGCCCGACGGCTCCCCGTTCTCGGCCACCTGGGACGAGTACGTCCACAATGCGGAGCACGAGGGGTGGTTCAGCGGGCCGGGGTACGAGGGCATGCACGTGCAGGGGGAGGCGCTGGGGCGGGGTCATCAAGGAGAGGTGGAACCCCAAGAAGGGGCTCCCGTACAAGGGGCTCCATCTACGACGCGCAGCCCACCTTCGAGTCCTACGGCGTCGCCCATGGTTCCCCTGGTCAGTAATGAAGTTTCCTCGTCAGTTCGGTTTCTTGCATCCCGTTTCTTATCCAGTTACTAGTTGCTGTTGTGTACTCTAGTTATCAACCAAGTCAATTTGCCATGGATCTTGTCGAACGGTTTACTAGTCTGTTAGACCCTGGTGTGGTGTGATTGTGTTCATATATAATCAATCGGCTTGGCCATGTTGAACTGTTTTGGTATAAAATCATGTAATCACAACGAGACTGCATGAACTGTGGGCGCTTAAGAAATGCTGAATGAATGTTGCCTGTAACTTGCTTTTCCCTTAATGAAAAACGGGTTTAACGCCCGGGAAAAAAAAAAATATAATCAATCTCTCACGAGACTGCATGAACCTTAAGAAATGCTGAATGAATTTCAATTGAAAAATGAGAAATTTGACATTTCATTGGGAAGAGGAGAGAACAATCAAATTGAGAAACCTCAAATGACACCCACCCAAAATACAACTCCACAAGGATAGCAAGTTAGCAACATCAGCAAGCAAGCAATCAGATGACCCAAAATCTAGTCTAATGGAGTGCCCTGGCAAGTAACCCTTGGAGGCATTTTGGTTCAGCAGGAAGCAACATACCAAAGGATGGACTATGAACTCTGTTTTGCAGCACTACTGATATATTTGGATTTGCCCCATTGAAGACACAGTCGTTGCAATGGTTCCAAATTTCCCATGCAATAAAAATAATGAGATAATAAGCTTTCTTGTCCTTCGTTTGAGATCTCCTTCACTGCCTTGCACCACCAACTTGAGAATCTGCTGGTGGAAGGTTGTGGTCTGATGGCAGAGATGCCCAACCTCTGGAAAATTGTAAACTAAAGCAACAGGTGCTGAATTGATTCTTCCTCATGATCACAAAGAGGGCTGGCTGCTAGATGAGGAGTCCTCCCTTGGCAAACTGATCTGCCAACCAACAGCAGTTGCGCAAAGCAAGCCAGATAATGTAAATTTTCTATACAAAATGAGAATTACTGCTTCAGTGGAGTTTTATGTTTAACACAATGCAGTAAAACTTGGCAAACGATTCAATGATAAAGCAAGGTACTAGTACCATTTATCTATCTTAAGATACAAAACAAGGAATTTGGTACTCTTGACTAGATTGTGTAAGCATATAATCATACGTTATCTCCTGCCAGAAATAACCAAACAATTTCTAATTTTCAGCAAACAGTTCCCTATTTCAAACAAGATCATCTTCTAATTTACTGTTGGTTCTAATTTCTTCACAGATCTCGCAAAGGCTTTGCCAGAGGAGCACAAGAGGTTTCTGCATGACTTGGTTTGGATACATGAAGAGGTGAGTATTATTTTTTATTCCTCCTATATTTTAGGTGCCTGATTTTTGTTGTTGTTGAGGCAACATGTAATTTTGTCATTGTTTGATTTGACTATAATAATAAAAAATTTTGAATTGTCTTTTTAATTGTACTAGTTGATTGTCAAAGATTGTTGCCTGAAAATTCAGGCACAGTTGATTGTCAAAGATTGTTGCCTGAAAATTCAGGCACCTGAAGTATAGCAACTCCTATTCAGGTTATTGTTGTATGACAGGATAACGTGCCAATTGATACGGATGAAGGACAAATCATCTGCAATCTGATTGCAGTCCATGCTGGCCTAGAGAGGACCATAGATTTGAATGAGCAACTTAGAGTTTTGAGAACTAGAGACACAAGGGTGCCAAAGGTTCAAATGCTTAGTGGGAGGCAAGATGTTTGGGACACACCCAAGGTGAAAAAAAAATTCTGGATCTTTTTTTTCTCTCTAGTTTACATGAACTTGGTTTCTGAGTCTTTAATGTTTACCAGCTTGGTGAGACAACATACTCTGCAGAATGATCATGCGAATGCTTATTTTCTGTATCATGATTTTTTAGGGAAGAGATCATCTTCGTCTATAGAATGTACGGTGCACTTAGCACATCATTATTGGCTCATGATGTTTTAGTTCATGTCATTGAGCTTATATGACACGTTTTTTAGGCTTTTAGCAGAGCTGGTGGCATAAATCTAACCTTTTTTTGGAGTTTTAGGAGTTTATCAGCTGGTGGAGCTGATATTATGTACTGCTGAGCGAGTGGAGCCTGCTCTCTTAAGTCTTGACTCTCGATCCTACCCACTCCATGATGCTTCTTTTTCCAGTTTTTGAAGTTGAGAAATTGATTTGTGCATATCGTAATTTTAGCCTCATCATCCCTTGGGTAAACAAATTACTTTTAAAAGTAACGGGTTTGGTAACTGATAAGGTATGAAATATATTAAGAGTTTTAAAAACACTGGTTCGAACTTCCAATCTCTTTTCTTTTATCTTTATCACATTGTTAAATCAGTCTTTGGCCTAACCTTGTATATTTGTATGCAGAATGAAACTAGCAGAACATGCCTGCAAATCAAGTACTACTGTCCTAATGTTTCAAATATGATCATATTTAGCGACAGGCCAATAGGATGTCATATTCTCTAGTATTCTCAACACAATATTCATTGGCATGTCTGCATTACTCTGGTTGCCATGCCATTTTGAAGTACCATTTGTCCCCTTGTAGAATATAATCGGGTGCACCATGTAGAAACACTATCAGTTCCGTCCCTAGCAATGTTGTTTGGAAACTTCAATATGGATATGGTATAGGTTCAGAAGTTTCATTATTAGATAAAATTAAACACAGGGATTATCAATGCCAACTGCACAATTACATTGTGATATCCAAATTTGATACACCTATGTACTTCTTAGTACATCAGTCACATATTTCCTTGAAAACCTCTGATTCTGTGCCATAATTTGATAACCTGGCCCGGTGTGTGGGCCTGCCTTTCGCTGCAAACTGTCTGTTTTTTTTTTTTCCTTCTAACTTGTTCTGTGATTCTCTGGTTTTGTTGAAACTTGAAACAAGGAAGCATGAATGCATGTGCATGCTGTAAGAACATTACTAATGCTAGACATGATTTCTGTTCACGGCAGATACACATGACACCTATACCTATATGACCTGTCCTGATTGTAGGGTAGTGCACATTGTCGCATTATGTGACCCCATTAGCGCTCATCAGCGCCATTGTGTTTATGTTGAGACTTGAACATAAATGTTTGGTATCATGCGCATCTGTTTTTCAGGATCTGACTGGCAAGCAGACTATCATTGTAAGTGGCCACCACGGAAAGCTCCACATCGACGGACTCCGATTCATAATTGATGAAGGGGGTGGTTATGCAGATAAACCTATTGCTGCAATCGTTTTTCCTTCAAAGACATTGATCAGAAGTACCGAGGAAGCAGGAGCAGGAACCACATCACAAAGCTGAGCTAGACATCATGAGGAGAGTTTATCTCTTTTTAATTACTGCTTGTACTCATGTAGATATGTCCAACGACAATAAGGACAACGTCCAAAGGAAGTTTTTTTTTGAGAGGTACGTCCAAAGGAAGTTGGTGAACCAGACCTGCGTTTTCGCATGTTTAGTCACTAGCGTGAAGTGTAACTATGTTATATACTGTCAGCTTGGACCGGACACTGTACATCCCCTTTGTTAGGGCAATAAAAAACTTTACATCCTTGTCATTTGTGTACTTGTGTGAGTTTGTGACCTGGCTGCCTGTGTGCATTCGAAATTTCCACCAGGTCTCAAGGCAAAGGCTTTCCTTTTACGCGTCAGCACTTTCCTATGGTAACATGATGTGTTGATAACATGCGGTCTCTCTCTTGAATTCTTGGTGCTATTCGACAGATGGGGAAGGGACGAGCATCATGGAGCACGCTCGCTTGCCTGCCATTTTCGGGGCGTGAAAATTTGTGGCGGTAGAGCGAAGGACTGCTCCCCTAGGCCCATCGAACCCTGGCTGGGGCTTTTCGTCCGTTTGTTTCTGATGATGCTATGTGGAATGACAAAGCTGTGGTGGACTTGTGGCTCGTGCAAACAGGCATGGTGCATCGCTCATCGCTGTGGACTCTGGAGACGGCGAGAGAACGCTTTCTGAGTCTAATGGCTGATGCCTCCAGTTCAAGAAGGCATGTCATGCCAAGTGCCTAATACCTACTACATCCTGTAGATTCGGCAGCAATTTTTCAGTCTAATGTCAGGACATGGGATACGTATTTTTTTCGTGATAAGAAACGTAGGTACTGCTTCCGTTCCATATATTGCTTTTACTCAGTAAAACATCAACCTGTCTCGTGTTTACTACTCCATAATCGTATTAGTTGATATTTTAGACAAAAGTTGGATCAAATATTGGAAACATAAACTAAGAATAACTTTTAAAATATTTAATTTAAAAAGGTGAAACTTATATGTATAAATTCACCTTAAAATCCACTTTATAAAAAAAATAATTTTATTTTTAGTTTTCTTATATATTTTAATAAAAAATAATGGATAAAATTAGATTTTGATACCGTGTCCTTGTTTGCAAAACGTCAACTAATATAAGTACGGAGAGAGTACTGTAGTAATGAAAAGATGACAGTGCAGTGTGGTTATTATAGTCAAATAGCGGGTGAACCGACGCCATAAAGGCATTGGATTCACAACTGTTCATCTGTAAAGAATGCCCGTAATTGTACAGAAGGTGGCAGGAAATGCACATAACTGCCGAGTCCGTGCACAACTTTGTACATTAGCACTCCTAAATCCTAGACAAAGTTACGGGCCCCACTTCGACATCGAGTCACTATTTCCCAGCGTTATCACGTAAACAAGGCACAAACTGTTTCATCCAGCAACAATTCTACATTTCTACCAGTTGCATCTCGCACATGCCCAGGAATTTCCCAACCGTGTCTTCTAATATTTGATGGTATTAACAAGGCATAAAGTTACAGGCTTAGCAGCCAACCTTACCTTACTTCCCAGCGTCCGAAATGACCAAGGATGACTAACTTTAAACAGAAAACTGCAGAGAAGATGGACTAAGACTACTCTTGCTAGCTTATCATGATCCTTGGGACTACACCAGCGATACCACTACAGCTACAACTAAAAGAGCTCGAACTCGATGTCATCGCCATTCAGCCGGAATTCCAGACATTTGCCTTCCTTTTTCTTGCGTGTCGTCGCAAGTGTTGCTGCAGTATCAATGTTCTTCGGGGTCTCTGGTGGCGCAGTCCACCGGATCAAGGCCCAGTTCAGGCCTTCGAAGAAGGGATGCCGCTTAATCTCAGCGGCGCCTCTTGACGAACCGAGCCGGTACTCTGGCTCTTTCACAAGCAGCCCTCTGATCAGATCTCGCGCATGGAAGCTTACAGCTGGGCTGTCCGGGAACTTCAAGCCCTGTGAGATCACATTTGAGAGTGTCTCCTCATTGCCAGGTCCCTTGAATGGTGTCTTGCCGTAGAGTAATTCGTAAAGGAAGATTCCAAGAGTCCACCAATCAACCGAGCTACCATGGCCATCTCCTCGAATGATCTCTGGGGCAAGGTATTCATGGGTCCCAACAAACGAATTTGATCTTGCTTCTGTGGGCTCAACAACGAGCTGTGGAAGTGATGGTTTCTTCAGGGGCTCAGCTCTAGGCCTCCGTGTCCTTGATTGTGTAGACGAAACCAGACGGGGTGTGAAGCAAGATGAATTGCTCCAGGATGGCTGGATACACAGGGGATCAATGCAGCTTTGTGCACAGGGGCCAGAAGGCCTACTGGGCTCATCTCTGCCTACCGATGATGTTCTCACAAGCATTGGGCTCACTGAGCACCTCAGAGACAGATCAAAATCTGAGAGCATGATGTGCCCATCTTCACGAACAAGTATGTTCTCCGGCTTCAGATCACGGTATATGACCCCCCAACATATGGAGATACTCCAAGGCTAAGAGGACTTCAGCAACATAAAACCTAAAAAAATGTAGATTTCTCGAGTTACAATAGCTCAGTTCTACAATCAAACATATAAATAAAATATAATTCTCTTGAGTTAAAAGAACTTAGTAGTAAATGCAAACTACATAAAAAATGTAAAATATTGGATTACAATAGAGCGATATATTATCACTGGACAAAAAAACATCTATTTCATAATCACCGTTTTTTAGTGCTTGGTAAAGCAGCAGAGTCATGACAAATTCAAGTGTATTAGTGCATAAATATAGCACATTGATAACATGACTAAAGGTCCATACCTTGCAGCTGCTTCCGAAAAGGTTTTGGTAGGTTGTTTCTGCCTGAGAACATGCAGGTCACCACCAGGGCAAAACTCCATTACCAGACAAGAAAGGTTGTCCGTCGTGAAATGAGAATACAGAGTTGGAAGGAATGGGTGGTCGAGCATTTGCAGAATCTCCCTCTCAGTTTGTGCTCTCAGCATTTTCTTTCTGCTTATGAGGTACTCAATGTCCATAACCTTCAACGCAAACATGCAGTCTGAGCCCACTAATTCAGCCAAATAAACAGTGCCAATATCCCCACAACCAAGTTGTTTGAGAAGCTTGAAGTTCTTCAATCCCAAGGTCCCTTGTTGGGTAGCCATGCGCCTGATAGCTCCCCCCCATCTCACATCCTTTGACATGTGAGGCCTGCTTCCATTAGCACTGAAGCTGCCATAGCTGTCCTCACTGATGCTTGTGCTGGTGCTATAATCACCAATGCTACTCTTAGAGCTTTGGGAGCATTCGCCCTTCTCCTTTGATCTTGACAACTCACCAACCTTAGATCCATGGATCACATCAACACCACATCCATCAACGGTGGTGGAGCTGACAGTAGCCTTCTTGTTAGTTGGTGCTGGGGTCCTGGGTTCATCTTCAAGGGACTCCTGCTTTTTACTAGTGTGAGATTTATGACCTTTTGTCTCACAATGCTTGTGTGATGCGGGCACTATAGCAGGTTCAGGTTTGACCTTCTTTTTAGTCGAGGTTTTATTCCGAAACATTGGCCTCACCAGCCTCGAGCCACCTACTGGAACAGCCCGGGGGCTAGATGCTTTCACAGATTTTCCCTTTCTCTGTTTTGGCAGTGTTGCTCCTGCAGAAATATCTTCAACTCCCTCTGACGACTTGTTACTGATCACATCTTGGATTCTGGTTTTATGAACCTTGCCTGTGGTAGGAGATGCTGATCGCAAATTCTTCTTGGCTGAGCTCTTGCTCTGCCCCTTACAGATTTCACTTGGCTTACCCACTGAACTTCCTGCCGATTTCTCAGGCAGCATAGAAACTTTCACCGCCTTACTCTTGTCATCTTGCTCCCCGTTGGTTTGAACTGCAACAGAGCCATATAGCTTCTTGATTGCCCCAGAACCAGAATCAGAAGGGGTGGACACCCCTGTCGGTTTCGACAACCTCTTCATGGCTGCCATCTCCGACGCCTGGGAGATGCACATCTTCCTCAGGGCCTGCTTCAGGCTCACGGACTCCACAATCTCCGAGCTCGACACGGGCGACTTCCCGAGCGCAATAAGCCGCCTATCTGTGCTCGTCTGCCCGGAAGCCCTCGCCGACGTGCGGACGTTGATGGATCTGATGAGCTGGTCGAGATCATCCTCCACCGAGCACGACCGCGCCCCATGCTCCTGCCCCACTGGCTTGACCCTCACCCTCAAGTGGGTAAGCCCACCCGGACGAGCATCTTTCGGCTCGTCCACCAGCTCGACTATCTCCGAGCACCCGGAAGAACCCATCATCCCCTTTGGAGCCTTCCTATTCCACGAGCTGCACCTTCATCTGGGTGTGAGGCCTGCCGCAGAACGGCTGCGGCATTTCAGGTCATCAGGACCGGCAGCTGCCCGCACTTGGGTGAACAGAGAAGCCGCTTTCCCGGGTCAAGAACCGGCATCACGGAATCCTGCACAAGAATATGAAATGAATCAGGTAACAAAACGGGGGAAACAGACGGAACTAGCGCAGATGGATGGTAAAGAAGAAAAAAGGTCTTTCAAAAACTCTTGAGCCCTGTAGATTCCGTAGATCTTGGTGGCCAACGTCCGGCCGTTTTCTTTCTCTCACCCGCTCCGAAGCTAAGATCTTATATTTTTTAAAAAAATGAAAATAAAGGGAACAGAAATGCGGTAGTTGAGGCTGAGGCTGAGGCAGGGTGTTCGTCCCCCCTTTTTTTTCCTAGCAAAAATGATGCAAGATCCGTAAACCCCCCCTGGTGTTGAGGGAGAAGACGACGCGAGCAGCCGAGTAAACACCCCCAAAACCTGGGGATATGCTTACGACATGGACAGAGACAGCAACCCCAACCCAAACCAAAACCGAAAACAAAAAGAAACTGAAAGATGGCCTGCAAGAGGAGGACCGAGCAGGGGGTTGGGCGGAGGAGGATCTTACCGGACGGCGGCACCCGGGGCCGCGGGCGCGGCACGCGCAAGGGTGGCGGCGGCGTCGGGAGCTGGTGCGGCCCGCTCTCGTTCGGCGGCGGCGGCGCGCTGCTCCCCCACCTGCAGAAGCTGGCCGCGGCGGGCGAGGATTCGCTAGGGTTTTCCGCCGAAACGGCGGCGAGTGGGGGGAGAGTGTGGGTGGGGATGGGGAGCACAGGAAGAGGAAGAGTTCAAGTGGGAGAAAGCGGCAGCAGCGCTCTGCGGCAATGAGCGGCGCGCATCACGAGGAGCAGATGATGGCTGCCTCTCCTCTCCTCTCCTTGGGCCCGCCCCATCACCCACACCTGTGCCCTCCCATCGCAAACCGATAAAATTCTCAGGCGGGCCCACAGCGCCACCACCACCACCCTAGGATTTACTACGCCTCTTTTTTTTTTTTTGAGTCAATTTACGCCTCTTTCTTTATTATCGCAGGAGGGCATTTATTAATAATACCAGTAGTCTGTAGAGGCGCGCAGCGTGTTGGCTGCCGTGGCGTGGCCGTGCTTCCCCTTTCGCCCTTTTCCTCGTCTCACTCTCTCTCCCCCCCCTCGGTGTACGTACGGTGTCGGTCTCGCACTGAAGCAAAGAGGCAAAGGCCGGGAAAAGTCAGGCGGCGGAATACTGCCCGGACCGGACGTGATAGTCTTGTCAATCGTTAAAAATTTGGAGGCGGCATCTGCATCTGCTTTTTTTTACCTTTTCCTTTATTGTTGTGAATGAATGAAAAAAAACTCCTACTGCTAGTGTGACAAGTACTAGGCGAGGGAGCCTGCTTTTTCCTTTTGGTCGCGTTGCCTATTGCTATTGCCTTCTCCTGTTGGAAATTCAAACCTACAATGCCGTAGACGATGATGCTGCTAGTAGTGGTTAGAATTGTGATAGCCATTTGGCTATCCTATTCTAGAAGAGCATTAGTATATAGAATTTATATACTCCCTCCGTCCCTTTTCAACTGTCGCTTTGCTGCTTTCCAAAAAATAAATACCGGTAATTTTAATTAATACTAAATATTATCAATTAGTATTATAATTAGTATCATCGAAAAGATCTTTAGATCTAGTTTTTTAACAAATTTATTTGGAGACACAAATATTATACATATTTTTTATAAATCAAATTAAATTTATAACACGAAAATCTATGACGACAATTAATAAAGGATGGAGGAAGGACATCCGATTCCCAGACCACAACGCCGCTGCCCTGCCGATTTGATCTGCGCCAAACCTGCGTGGCCCGTCGCGTCAGCAGCGCAGCGCCACTGGCACATGCTCGCGGTTTAATCACGGTGTCAGTAGGTGAGCAGCTCGTAGCTAGCAGCAACTTTTTAAGGCCTTGTTTAGATGGGGAGAGGAGAGGGATTAAAAAGTCCCAGAAGATTTCGTTTTTTTATTTGGTAAATATTGTCCAATCGTGGCTCAAGTAGGCTCAAAAGATTCGTCTCGTGATTTACAACTAAACTGTGCAATTAGTTATTTTTTTATTTATATTTAATGCTTTCTTTACATGCAGGTACAAATTGATGTGATGGAAAAAAAGTGTAAAAACTTACAAATCCAATGTGTATGTAAACAAGGCCTAACATTAGAAAAAATCCGTCCGTCTTTGCTGTAGCCTGTAGCGGTGACGCTTGCAAGCGAGCTCGTGAAGCCCCCGTGACGGCAGCGGTGGCCAGGGGAGCACAGCAGAGCACTGTGCTGGGGCCGCGGCGCATCTCCGCCCGGGCCACGCAAGTTTTCACTCCTCACAGGCGCCTCGTGTGCGTCTTGGCTCACGCCGCACCCCACCACCGCGGCACCACCGCACCAATCGTCCCTGCCGCCGCGCCGCGCGCATATTCACCTGTTCCCCGCGAGGCTGGCGCGGGCCGGCGGGGCACCACCGCCGCAAATGCTGCGACTGGGCGTCCGCGGCACCGGCAGGGCCGGGCGCGGTGGGGCTTGGGCGCACCACGTGGAAATCTCGCCCATCGGGCATCGGCCATCGGAACGCGAGGGACCGAACGCCTGTCAACGCGAACGGCAGGGCGTCGGCTGTTTTGGGAGCAAACAGGCACGCTGACTCTTCTCGGTCCATGCGTCGGCTCTTTTCCCTCCACCAAATTTCGAAACCGAGCCTTCCCGTCCGTTCCGCGGCCTGCGCTCGTTGCAGTTGCAGCGGCCAGGTCCAGCAGCCACAGCACGGCTCGCTTGGCTCGCATAGTTTTTTTTTTCTTTCACAAAAAAATTTTGATCGTATTTCCATTGTCACGACCGGATCCACGTCCGATGCGCACACCCATGGTCCAAGCAGATGCAATGCAAATCCGAGTACAAGCTCTGGCGTTTAGGTGTGTGGGGCCGGGGCGTTGGTCAGTTTGCTGTGCAGGTACGAAATCCGGGATCCACATTCATCAGATCCACTAAATACGGTGCTTATTAGGGGACGGGGAGGGATAAAGGTTGTGAGGGTCCATGCAGGGTGCCCACTTTAAAAGTATTACTGTACGGAGTACTCCCTCCCTCTATCAAAAAAAACTGATGTTTTTAGTTTTTTTTTGTCGCAAGTGTGAGTCGATTTGTCAAAAATACGAGTAATATTTGTATTTTTAAATAAATTTATTAAAAATTAGATTCAAAGATACTTTCAATGATGTTAATTATGTATCATAAATATTAATATCAATGACAGTCTTTTTGAGACTAGCTAGCAAATCTAAATTTATGGTACATAATATGCCTATTTGGTATTTGTCGGTTGCTAGAACCTGGCGGCCCTAGCACCAACGAAGTGAATTTATGGTGCATGCCCCAACTCCGGATGGTGTGCAAGATGGACACAAGGATTTATACCGGTTCGGGCAAAGAAGGCCCTACGTCCGGTGGGGGTGAGGAGATCTTGTATATATCTTGCACCGAGGTGCTCGTGAGGTAGGGTGTACAAGCAATGAGAGAGGGACAGGTCCCAAGTCTCGTGGGTGATTGAGTGGAGTGCCAATATCGGGCTCGTGTGCCTCCTATTTTCTACGGACTCCGCCTCCCCTTTTATAGCCGTAAGGGGAGGGCGTGTCCTTACAAGAGGTGGTCGTGTTCATGGCGAGGTCGTGGGCTTGGCCCTCTATCGCCCGAGGCCTTGGAATGGGCAGGCTGTCCCGGATCGTGACGAGGCAAAGGCGATGTCGCCTCCCCGGCACCGTGGGCCGGAATGACGGACGCCCCCGCTTGGAGTTGGCGGAGCGTGATGGAGGGGATGGTGGAGTCCCCAGAGCTTGTCAGTAGCATTGACTGGCTGGAATCCGAGGCTCGGGAGGCTCGGAGCTTGTCGCCGCACGGGAGTGGTTGGAACACCGCGGACGGTCGTCGGGCAAGCGATGGTTGCCCATCCCGGCTCGTGAGCTCACGGGGTGGACTGTTGGTTGACCGGGGGGCATCCAGTCCACTCCCGCACGGGGTGACGCCGGCCGCCGCCGCTCGTCACGTGGCGGATGGCGCCCCGAGTTCGGCGATGGGACCCGGCAGAGGTTAGGCAAAGATACCTGGCCCTACGGGGGGGCGTGGCCTTCACTGCGGGGGGGGGTCACATAAGCATGATCACCGGCGTGGGTCGCGACGGGACGACGCCATCCCCCCCGTCGTGGCGCTGGTCGCCCCGCCATGGGATGAGGACGGGTGGTGGTGGATATGCGCCAAATCGCTGGTACGGCTTTGACCTGGCAGGCAAGGCCCCGTCCGAGGCCCACGGTCGCCAAGGGCTCGGGCGGGACGGAAGCGGAGGCTCGCCCGAGGCCCCGAGGCGCCGAGGGCTCGGGCGAGGCGGAAAATGAAAGTTCATCGAGGCCCTAGCGGCGGGGGGCTCGGGCGAGGCGGAGAATTAGCCCCCGCCCGAACCCTTTGCGGGCAAGCTCGGATGGGCCGGAGGTCGGGCGCCGCCTTGCTCGGCCCCGGAGCCGCGGCCCGAATAGAGTAGTGGGAGGCCTGTTGGGCCAAGTTTTGCGCTTGTTGGGCTTTCCTTAAGGGGGTCTTATTTTGGTCCCCGACAGTAGCCCCCGAGCCTCCGAAGGAGTGGGAGCACTCGTTCGAGGCCGAGGTCGTCTTCCCTGGTTGTTATCGACACCTTCTTCCGGGGGGTGCGCGAAGCGCACCCGGCCGGTGTAGCCCTCGAGGCCTCGGAGGAGTTTTGGGGGACTCCTTCGAGGGCTTGTACTTAGCTCGCACGGTGTGGTTTGAGGCCGTCCCGGGGAGCCGTGCTCTGGGGGGGGGCAAGGAAGGCACCACGTGTAGCCCCCGAGGCCTCGGAGGAGTGAGAACACTCGTCCGAGGGCTTGCGCGTGTTTTAGTGGACAACGGGTCCGGCCGCCGAGCCCCCGGCCCGTCGGCTCGTCCCGGGCTCGGCTAAGTTTTTTGGATGCTTTCCCGAACCGGTTCACGCATTGGGGGCGCCCCGAACCCTCGTGAATGACGAGGGGAACTCGATTGGTGCTCCGCCGTTAGTTTTTACGCACCTCGGCGTCCCTTCCGCAGGGAGGAGGGTGGACTTCGCCATTCTATCATCGACGAGTGTCGAACACGACTAGGTCCGGTGAGCCGTTAACGGGAGGATCCAAGTGAACCGCCCGTGCCCCGCTCGTTAGGGGTTGGCCGGGCCCGGAGGCGCGGGTTCATAAGAGCTCGCATGGTATGCTCGAGGCGGGGCTCGGGTCCCGGCCCGGCCGGGTCCCGAGGGCTCGATGTTCTCCCACGCGGGATCCCCCTAACTCTAGCCGCCACGCCGGCCTTGGATCTTTGCAAGGGCCGGCCCACGCTGCGCTGGGCCAGCCATGAGGCCGTCCGAGCGGCTCCCCCGACTCGCTGCCCCTCGAGGTGGCCGTCGAACCCCGAGATGGGCCAGCCCACGTACCTTTGGACCAGAATGGGCCGTCGCCCGTGCTCCTTCGTGGAGAAGGGAAACCCCGCTTCGCCCGCCGTGGGGGCGTGGGCGCATCTTTAGGGGCGGCCGCGGGATGTGGAGCGCCGCGCAAGCGGTGACGGGCCCCACTTTTCCCGCCGTGGCAGCTTGTCGGCGCTGCTTGTGGGTCCCACGGGGATGCGATGGCGACGCTGCGGCTTCGCCGTGGCCACGCTGCGGGTGGCAGGCCCCCGCCCGTGGACTGGATCCTTTGTGGGGGCGTGCCGTGCAACATGCGTGGTGGTGCGCCAAGCTCGTGGCCGCGGCCGCTGCGGCGGCGCCGCTTTTGTCAGGGCGCCAGACCGAGTAGGCGCATCGTGGGGCCGACACACGATGGCACGCGAAGAGGGGGAGCGCTGGTCGGGTATAACACCAGGCGGCGGCCGCGCTGGCCTTCCTCTCACGCCCGCTGCCTTTCTTGCCCTTGCCCTTTTCCGCCGCAGAGAAAGCTCGAGCTCGCCAAGAGAGAAGAGAGAAGCTTCCCACGCCGCCTTTCCTAGCTCGTCCCTCCTTTCCCAATGGCGCCCAAGGCTCCACCGTCGGCACGGCGGGACTGGGAGTCATGCTCCGTGACGGAGGGGGAGCCGGGCGGCGTGTGTGAGAAGGGGCCTCGCGCGTCCGACCGACATCCTGGCCGGAGGGATCGCGGCCGCCGCGGACCATCAGTACCCGCGTCCTCCGCCAGGGTACGCCGTGAGCTTCACGCCGTTCCACGAGCGCGGGTTCGGGACGCCGGTGGGGCGCTTTCGGCGCCCCGAGTACTACGGCCGAGCTCCACAACCCGCCTCAACCGCATCTCGCACGCTGGGCGTTCTTCGTGGCGCAGGCGAGGGCTACCTCGGCATCGACTCCCCCCGGGACCTCGTGGTCTGTACTTCTTCGAGGCCACCCTGTTCTCAAGTCTTCGCCGGGGGCGAGAAGGAGAAGGGGAAGGAGAAGGAGAAGGAGAAGGGGAAGAGGTTTGCGGTCCGGGCCGGTAGGCGCACGCTGCCTAACGGTCAAAGCACCGCTGGGGATTACATCCCGGGCGGCTTCGCCACCTCGAACCGTGGCTGGCACAGCAAGTGGTTCTACCTCCGCAACGACAACGACCTCCCCCGCTCGCCTACACCGGAAGGTGTTCGACTCGAGCCGCCATCGTGGCGGAAGGAGCCGATCGCCGAGGGTGACCCCGCCGAGGAAGGTATTCTCCGCCTTGGCGCGTCGACCAAAGCGGGGTTGGAAGCCTCGGCGGTGATTGCCGGCTTCCACAAGCGGCGGGTGCTGCCGCCATGCATCGTCGACACGCTAACAGACGACATGCGGTCGGCCGGCCCTGGCGGTGTTGGTATTTTTAACCGCACTCCATTAAATAAGTTTTAAGTAGGATTATCCGCAAAGTTTACAGATATCATACCGGTGTCACATTTTACCCGGAGGTTTTAAATATCGTATCCACAGGAACAGTTGTGATGATGACAACGTCTATAAACTTAACCCTACAATTAGGCTAGATCATATCAAGAAAAAAAGGAAATAGCTAATGTACTCTAGTTTCGACTTCGGTAAACTTTGTATAATATCGTCTTATCGGACAAGTGACCTGAATAGGAGAAGAAACAGAGTAATCTTCCTACCAGACACCTATAAGCCTATCAGTCCTATCAAGTGGAAGTGGACTACAGAGGATTCAACGTAGCTATAAGTCACCTACGCTGAAGCTACCACTATCCACTGATCGGGGGACATTCACAAGTAAATCTAGCCTAGACACCACGCCTACACTATGAAATACTACTTAAACCAAGTAATGACCAAGATCAAAGCCCTCAATATGAGATGTGAACCAAAGAACGAATAAGAACAAGTTGCTTACTTAAATCGGAATGGTAAATACAAAAGTACCTCGTAACGCAGCCTCCGGCGAGGAGCTGAATCCGTAAGAATATAGCCACGAAGAAGCGCCCGACATGCAGGAACTCCTCCGAATCTCTACTCCTCTACTCAATCTCTCTAATCTCTAAACAAGACTAGATCTAGAAGAACTAGTCTCTCCTAATTGCTACATCTAGATGAACTAGATCTAGATGAACTAGAACTAGATCAACTAGAGGGACCCTAACCCTAATTATGTAGAGAATATGAAGCACCGGGGTGTAGAATGCCTCTTGGAGGGGCCTTGGGGCGTCATTATATAGGCCGAGGTGGAGTAGGGGGCAAGGAACCGCCACGTCGGCCGATCCATGTCTTCATCTCATGTGCACCGTCGGATCAAACCGACCTAAAATCGACGTAGGGATGCTTTGATTGGCTTCCAAGGAACCGTGGAAGGAAGACCTTAAGGCGGCGGCCATCGGTGGAATTAGGGCACCGACCAGCCCCGTGGTGGGGCCGACCGGCCCCACCAGGCTCCTCTCAAGGCCCCGCCGCTTCGGGTGTCTTCTAGACCCTTCCCGAACCTCGTTGGCGGTGTAGTTGCGTCGCGGTTAAGTTTCGTGGGTAAATTTGCACTTAAATCCCTCTTTTTGTCTTTTAGGAAAATTTCCCTGAAATTTCACAAATCACAAAAAAACTCGTGAAAATTGTTAGTTAAAACCCTAGACTAGTGTGTTTTCATGTTCTCCTTCGGGTTTAAAGTGCTAGTAAAAGTTGACGTTAACGACACAATCAAGTGGAGGGCACCGGATGGCGGCCGAGGACCTGGCTTTGCCGAAGTCCTCGACCGGACGGCAGCAGCGGCGGCCGGGTGGAGAACTCGCAAATTGTTCAGTGGTCGTTATGCGGCCGGAGGGGTACATCCCAGTAAGCCTCGCTCCTCCCGCTCCGACGCCGAAGCCGTTCTTGTCCTTCTTCCCCATGCTAAACCCGGTGATTGCGCTTTTTGTGGGCTCTCGGGGAAGATGAGGGCATCGAAGCCCCCGATTGCCGCGGAGAAGAAGGCCAACCGCGACCACGCGGAGGCGCAGAGGAGGGAAAAGGAGAGTGCCACGGAGCGTAATGCCCGCAAGCAGAAGGAGAAGGAGGACTGCTTTGGCCCGGGGGGGCGCCAGGAGCGGGAAGGTCTCCCGCGGGAAGACACGCCGTCGGACACCACCGAGTATGATGACGACGACAACGACGACGAGGTGGAATGGGACGAGGACGAAGCTGAGCCGTTGCTCGGGGTTGAAACCCCGAGGTGACGTTAGGCGCCCAGCGGGCGGCAGCCGCCCATGGCGCAGTATCCGGGGGGGCCGCCGTCGGCCAAGAGAACCCCCCCGGAAGGCGCCGCCGACGAGGGAGCGGGGAGCGGCGTGGTGACCGCACACACCGGGCGTGGATCTTATGGACTAGGGCGAGGCCCTCCTCGACCGTGATGCACACCGCCGGGGGACCCCGAGGGGCTTCTCGGCTTGTAGAGCTCGCCCTCTATAACGACGAAGGACTTCGCTCTCCTTGCGATGCGCCATCCTTGGTTGAAGTCCTCGGGGAGGGAGCCCCTGACGATCCAACCGAGGTATGGCTTTCTCCAGTCGGGGCTTGGGCTCGGCCTCCGATCCTCCCCCCGTCGATCTCCATGACCCCGGCACTCGACGCCGAGGTTGCCTCGAAGCCGAGGGGGCCTCGAGGCCAGAGGAGCCTCGGACGTTTTTCCGCACCGAGGGGGGTCGGAGCTGTTCCTCCGAGGCCTCCTCCCGCCCCACCGAGGGTGACGGAGGGAGCCGCGAGGTCCTTGGTGAAGACGCTCTGGGAGCGGGGGCTCTTCCCGCGGTGATCTTGGCGAGTTCGTCGGCGGCTTCGTTGTGCCTCCGGGACGACGTGGTTGAGCTCGAGGTCGTCGAACTTGTCCTCCGTGGCGCGCACCGCCTTGCCGTGCTGGGCCCATCTTGGGGTCATGGCAGCTCGAGTCCTTCATGACCTGGTTGATGACGAGCCGCGAGTCCCCTGACGCCGAGGCGCTTTTGACGCCGAGCTCGACGGCGATCTTCAACTGTTGAGCGTGCCCTCGCACTCCGCCATGTTGTTCGACGCTAGGAAGTGGAGGCGGATTACGTATCGCATATGCAGCCCGAGGGGAGAGACAAAGAGAGGCCGGGCCGGCCCCGGTATTCATCAAGGACCCATCGAAGTACATCGCCCAAAGATTCCGCCCCGAGTGGGGTGGTGGTAGCCGAGTGTCGGTCCACTCCGCGAGGAAGTCGGCCAAGACTTGAGATTTGATGGCCTTCCTCGGCGCGTTGGAGAGGGTCTCTCCCATGAGCTCGACGGACCACTTGGCAACCTGCCTCGAGACCTCCCGATTCTCGAGGATCTCTCCCAACGGGAAGGAAGAGACCACCGCCACGGGTAGGCGCCGGTAATGCCGCAGCTTGCGCCGAGTCAGACCACCGCGTAGAGCAGCCTTCGGATCTCGGGTAGCGGATCTTGGTCTCGACAGCACCTCGCCGACAAAAGTAGACCGGCCTCTGATCGGGCAGAGTGTGGCCCTCCTCCCGCCTTTCGACGACGATGGCCGCGCTTAACCACTGCGTTGTTGCGGCAACGTACAAGAGGAGGGGTTCACCTTCGCCAGGCGGGACAAGGATCGGGGCGCTAGTGAGGGCAGCTTTGAGCTTGTCGAGGGCCTCCTGGGCCTCGGTGGTCCAAGAGAAGCGCCGGATTTTCTCGGGAGGCGCATCTGGGGCAGCCTTTTCGCCGAGCCGTGAGATGAAGCTTACTGAGGGCCGCGAGGCAGCCCATGACTCGCAGACGCCCTTCAGATCCTTGATCGGCTCCATGCTTGTCACCGCGGTCAGCTTCTCCGGGTTGGGCTCGATGCCATATTTGGAGACGATGAAGCCAAGGAGCATGCCTCGTGGGGCCCCCAAGACGCACTTCTCGGGGTTGAGCTTGACGCTCTTGGCCTTGAGGCACCGAAAAGCGATCTTGTGGTCGGAGATGAGGTCGTCGGCTTTTTTTGGTTTTGACCATGATGTCGCCGACGTAGGCTTCTACGGTTTCGCCCGATGTGGTCACCGAAAACGCCCAAAGCATGCATCGCCGGGTACGTGGCCCCCGCATTCCTGAGCCCGAAGGGCATCGTCACGTAGCAGTACATGCCGAACGGGGTGATGAAAGACGTCGCGAGCTGGTCGGACTCTTTCATCTTTATTTGGTGGTAGCCAGAGTAAGCATCAAGGAAGGATAAGAGCTCACACCCCGAGGTGGAGTCGACTATCTGATCGATACGTGGTAAGAGAAAAGGGACCTTCGGACATGCTTTCTTCAAACTAGTATAGTCTACACACATCCTCCATTTCCCACTCTTCTTCCTAACCAGTACAGGATTAGACAACCACTCGGGATGGAACACCTCCTTGATGAATCTGGCCGCCACAAGCTTGTTCACCTCCTCGCCGATGGCCCTGCGCTTTTCCTCGTCAAATCGGCACAGTCGCTGCTTCACCGGTCTGGATCCGGCCCGGATATCAAGGGAGTGCTCGGCGACATCCCTCGGAATGCCTGGCACGTCCGAGGGACTCCACGCGAAGATGTTCATGTTTGCGCAGAGGAAGTCGACGAGCACGGCTTCCTATTTAGGGTCGAGGGAGTCACAGATCTTCACCATCTTGCCGGACGAGGTGGAGGGGTCGAGCGGGACCTCCTTCACCCCATCGGACGGCTCGAAGGTGCCGACGTGGCGCTTGGAGTCGAGGGCCCCGGAGACGCCCATGGCCTCGGCGTGCTTTCGATGGCCTCCACGTCGCAGCTTGAACAGCGTGCTCGTAGGGAGGAGCCAACGGTGATGACGCCGTTGGGACCCGGCATCTTGAGGAGGAGATATGTGTAGTTCGGGACCGCCATGAACTTCGCGTGCAGACGCTGGACGCTCGAGGATGCCATGATAGGTTCCCGGAAGTCAACCACGCCGAAGGTGATGACCTCCCCGCGATAGTTCGATGGCATTCAAGACGACGGGAGATCGACTGCCTCGAGGGGCCAAGCACGCTTGCTCGGCACGATGCCCCGAAAGGGAGAATTAGAGGGCCTGAGGTGCGGGCGCTCCATCCCCAACAGCCGAGGGTGTCGGAGTAGAGGATGTTGAGGGCACCGCCGCCATCCATCAGCACCTTGGTGAGCCCGGACGTTACCGACGACAGTGGTCCACCACGAGCGGGTATCTCCCCCGGGTTCAAGACGTGGAGCGGGTGGTCGTCGAGGCCATAAGTGATGGCCTCGGCGCACCACACGGCAGTACCGCGGGCGTATGGGCGCACCGAGAACACCTCTCGGCGCCATGCTTGATCTCGGGCGTGGGGTGAGGTTCACGGGGAGGCCTCCGATGATCATGAAAACATCGTGGACCTCCGGGAACCCTTCTCCCCTTGCCTTCCTCCTCCTTCTTCTTCTTGTCCTCTGGGGGGAGCTTCGATAGAATCGGCAGGCCAAGTCACACTCCCCCATGGTGTGCTTGACAGGGAACTTGTGGAAGGAGCACGGCTTCTTGAGCATGTCGTCGAACGCCCCGGGCTCCGGGGGGCCTCGGGGTGCCTTGCGGTCGGCCGCAGCGACGAGGTCATCCTCGGAGTCCTCCTCCTGCTCCTTCTTGCCTTTCCTCCCCTTCCGCTTGCCCCTCCTGTCCTTCTTGGGGTTACGGGCTGCTGCTCCCTCGGCTCCTTCGTCCTTCCGCTTCCCTTTGTCATTGGCGCCGTGAAAAATGGCTCCCACTGCCTCCTCGCCGGAGGCGAAATTCGTAGCCACCTCAAACAGCTCGTTGGCAGTGGAAGGCATCTTTCGCCCAGCTCCCGACCAGTGTTGACGGTCACTAATGTCAATTATAACCCATCAATTATCATCAAACTTGACATGAAATGAACCACAGAGCATAGGTATAGGGTTTTGATCTAACGAGTTCCACGAGTTTTGGTGAATCTATGTGTCTACATGTATATACTGAAAAAGCTATCAAAGTTGACATATATGACAGTATAAAAGTATCTCAAATGATGGATTAGAATGGACCATTACGATGGGCTCGTCGAGATGATCAAAACGGACATATCATTTGTCATATTTGGAGTCCCGGACGAAAAAGATATCGCACACAGGCGGCGGCACTGCGCAAGAAGGATCTAGAAGAGACCGAAACCACCCCGCTGGAAGGTGGGACCCACTGTCACGGGGGGAGACCGGCCGGTCCCACCCCCGGACCGGTCGGTGCGGCATTTTGGCCCAGCCTTCGCCCACGGGATCCACCGCCTTTGAGGAAGAATCTCACCAAGACGCCGATGTCGGTTTGATCCAAGGGCCGACGTTAATCGCCGGGTCTATAAAAGGAGCCCTGACCCTGTGGGGAGGCATCCCCTGAAAACCCTAATTCATTATTTGTTGGGATCCATTTGAGAGGCGTCCCTTGAAAGGATCATACTCTCATGGAGATCAACACACTGGGGGGAGATTAGGGCTAGACTCTTCAATGTAATAGTTGAGTAACTTGAGAGCTAGGGTTGAGAGGCTTCGTTAGGATCTCGCCGTGGAGCCTTGGAGGTCCGGTATATCTTTGTATCTTATCTTTGCAACACTTATACTTTAGTATATGTTGACACTCGTTAGCGTCAACTTTTACTAGGGCTTTTTACCCGAATGAAAACAAGAAAACACACTAGTCTAGGGCTTTATCCGACAAATTCCACGAGTTTTGCATATTCTGTATTTTCGGGGTGATTTTTAAAAAAGTGAAAAAGAGGGATTCTAGTGCAAAATAAGCACGAAAACTTATCCGCCACGGAAATATCACGATTGGGCTCGGGGAACCATCTAGAAGACACCGAAGCAACGGGACCCCGAGAGGAGGAAAAGTGGGGGGCCGGCCCCACCTTGGGGCCGCCGGCGCCCCCCTTGCTAGGGTTTCAGCCCCCTTCCGAAGCTTCCTCCACCGCCTACGAGGAGTCATCTTGGCCCTTGGTTACGTCGGTTTGATCCTGCGGCGCACGTCGATCCTACGGGGCTATAAATAAAGGGGTAGACCCCCTCCCTAAAGGCATCAAGTCATTTGAAGATCAATCCATCAAGAGCCTTCTCTAGTTCATCCGAGCCTCTCTAGTTCATAGCTTTAGCCTAGTTAGATTAGAAGTAGAAGAGTTCTAGTTCTTCATCGTGATCCAGGAGCCCCCGGCGCATGTCTGAGCGCGGAGTTCGGTATAGTTCTAGTACTTTACTCTTATTGTATTCAATATTATGATTCAGACAACATTGTTCTTAATTTCTTATATATTCTTAATTGCAATAGTCATTGTCTACTTTGATTATATGTCTAGGATAGTTGGTTTGATCTTATTGAATTCATGTAATTGTCAGTATAGCGTTTACCCAAGCAACATTTGGGTAGATGGTACTACTCCATACTCATATTAGTTGACATTTTGGACAAGGTTTGGGTCAAACATTGGGAACATAAACTAGCAATAACTTTTAAAATATTTAGTTTGAAAAGGTGAAACTTATATGTATAGATTCACCTTGAAGCCTACTTTTATAAAAGTAATTTTATTTTTAATTTTTCTTATATATTTTAATAAAAACTAATGGATAAAGTTAGATCTTGGAGACCGTGTCCTTGTCCAAAACGTCAACTAATATGAATATGGAGGGAGTAGACAATATGTAGACGTGGTGTCTAGATATCTTGTTTATCTGCGAGTGCACCCTGACGTGCCGGGACGTGTGGTAGTCCGTGCAGGTGACAGCTGCGTTGGTTCCTCTGTAGTCCACCCTCCGTACGTAGGACTAGCATGGGCACGGTCGCGAAGGAGGTGACCCTTGTGTCTTAATACCCTCATTAGTTGATGCCTCTTTACATGTGATAATGATATAGGGTTAACTTAACAATGATTGCTAGATGTAGTTGCACTAATTAGAGTTATTCATTGATGTAGTTATAGAATTACCTTAGTATTTATTCCTGAGTTTATCCATTGGCTAGCTATTGTTATGACTAGAAGAGCTCTGATGTTTATCTATTTATGATGACTGATCATTATTATTATTTATCATATATATCTTTTATCACGTGACTTATCCCTGTTATGAGTAGGATTCTAGTTATGGTTTGCCTTTCGCATCAATAGTATAAGTTATAGTTTATAAGTCCTACATATAGACCTTCCCAGTGGTATAAATATAAATCGACAACCTGGTAGACTTCCCTAGGTAAAATGCTACAACGGTATAATTATCTGTCCGCTTGCAGAACCCAGTTAGTTTATATTCTTATCTTTATATTCATATCTTTTATTTCTGCCTAGTCATATTGAATACATATAAATCTATAGTTATTTCTTAAGCAATATAATTAAGGATGACAACTTAATTCATGCTTAGGAATGATAGTGATAAATAGGTGGCTAGTTGCTAATGACAAGTTAATTTAATACCGACCATTTTTCGGCGTTCTTTGTTAGGGGTAGGGTTTATCTCTCGCTTTTAGTAGTGACGTTAGAAATGCCAACAAGCATCTTTGGTGCCGTTGCCGGGGAAGGTAGCTAGGCAATTAAGAACATTGATAGACTTATACTTAATTATGTGATCGAAATAACCATTAACCCCTGCTCAAGCAGGATTACCCTTGTTTGTCTACTTTAATATCTTATGGGGTAATAAACGACCGGTTTACGACCTCCCGGCATGCCTCCACAAAACAAAAAATAAACATAACAAATCTAATGTTGGAGAAAGAGGTCGACGTCACAAGACTTTAATTCATATCTCAAGTGACGGGAACAAAGATGTTGCATCACTCACAAATTTCAGCATGTGAGTCATGGTAAGTATGATCAAATAAAGGTGAGAAAGTCTTGCTCATGGACTTTAAATTTGATGAGTAGTTATCTTTTTGCATTCCACTACATATTTACTTTTTACAATCCAAACATCCATCTCATTTAGTTTAAAGTTT
The DNA here is from genome assembly GCA_015844335.1 of Chrysopogon serrulatus. Lineage (NCBI taxonomy): Eukaryota > Viridiplantae > Streptophyta > Magnoliopsida > Poales > Poaceae > Chrysopogon > Chrysopogon serrulatus. The sequence continues at coordinate 44,172 of JADLZL010001885.1, forward strand.
TTCATCCATAACATATTTAGTTACATTCATATATCCATCCCAACCTGCATTATTATAAATAATAATAAAAAAAAACTCACCATAATCATGCTTTTTCATCTCTACTTGAATAAACTTCTACAGTACTTTCATGCTACTTATATTTGCTATAGTATGTTTAGGTTTAGAAGTACCTTCATACACCTTTGAAATTGAGCATTGACTATTTTCCTAAGTTAAAATAGACATGGTGTCTAGTTTAATTTTTGAATCATAAGGTGATCCGATCTTACTTCTAAAAGGTTTTTTTTGAATTAAGCAAGGTGCTTAGGTTAAAATCCTTTTCTGATTTAAATTGGACATGAGTCTATGTTGATTCTTGAGCCGATAGTACACTTTAGTAGATACTAGTTATTTTGTCAGACTAACCCCTATAGGAGAATTCTCAAATTCAATCTGGGTAAGTCAAGAAAAGAATTCACATATGAGATGAATCAAGACAGATGATAACTTTGCACAAGAAGTCTAGCTTGTGAGTATTAATTTATCTTTTGTTACAAGTCATCTTTGTCTTGAACCATGCTAGATTGCAACAACAATATAAACCATGCTAGATTGCAACAACAATATAAAACAATATAAAACATGCTAAATAATCTTAAACCATATATCATCTTGATTAGCATAGAAGAAAATCACAAAAAAAAAAGAGTATGGACAACAAAACACGTATTTCAAACTTGCTATTCCCTCGGGTATGTGTCCATTAATATTTTGCAGGAAAGTACAACTTTAATCTATTGGAGAAGAAGTTTTCAAGTGAGCAAGGATGAAGATATGAGGTACATTTGTCCAAGCCTCATGCAACATATAACTACAATTAACATCTCATACCATGTTGCTAATTTGTCTTGGTCATTTCTACCCTATGCTATGCTAAAACATAACTTGCTAAATATATATATAATAAAATTCTCATGTGGTTCACCATACATATTCTTGGTTCTATATGAATAAATACTTTTAGTCCTATAAACTTCCTTATTCTATTATAAGTATGCTTTAGAATATTACTTAAATATTATGAACATCAAGCATACTTATATAAGAATTTAGTTGTACATATAGACTAACCCCTCCTATATAAAAAAAATATTTAAATCATATTAGGAGACTATTCGTAGAATCAATTCAAGGTTAAGGGTATGCTTTAAAATAATATCCTCACTTTAACCTTGATGCAAAATTTTTGAGATAGTGGTGAGTCGTTGAAAACATAAGCTATAAATTAATCTTTAACTCTAAGAAAAATACTATCCGTACTTTGATAAATAGTATATTCCTTCGGGTATGTGTTGTCCACTAACCCCTTGCGAGAGAAGACATAATGAGAGAAGCGGGAGATCGAAGAGTGAGAAAGGAGTACAACATTCAAGACAAGATGCTAATGAATAACCCATGATACAAGAAAAAGAGAGAAGACCATTGAACTTCATTTACCCTTCATCATGCTCTAATAATGGAGGTAACATCTTAAGATAAGTGGTCAATTAATTTCCTCTTGGTCTGGTATGCAATAAATAAAAATACAACCATGTTATAGTTACAACTTAATTTGATCAACCTAATTAAACTTAACATGATTTGTTCTCTAAGTTTATTCATAGCACCATTCTCTTAATCTCAGTCTTAACCAAGTAATCTATAAATACTTCATCTATTATTCTTGATACATTATAAAGATGAACAGTCTTTCTTGTGGTTAAGTGCCTTTACTCTTTATCTCACAAGTTTAAATGCCATATTTATACTTTTAGTCCTCTCACCCAAGATATGAATGAACAATATGAATAATATCAATCTTATTGTGCCCAAGGTTAGAGGATGAATAAATTTCTAGTTCTGTTGGTGTTTTTCCACCAGCAGAGCCCATGCACTTGATCTCTACCTTGTCTTTATGGGCAGAACACACTTCAATTAAAGTATGGGGAGACAATCCCCGAATTCTCTAAGTGAAAGTTCTCAACTATAATAATGATGCACATAAGATTGACTTCGAGATGCCTACAAAACAAAGAAAGAAGGTGGCACCGCCATTGGAAGCCACTAGTGGAGGCACCACCTCAATCCTTACCCCTGAAGAGCAACTCGAAGTATTCAATGAACCACTTTGCAAGGAGAAGTCTAGTTCGAAGGACTATAAATATCGAACCCTCGCCGTGAGGTAACATCGGTAGTTATCTATATGTACTTTCTTGCATCGTATGATTTATTCTCTCTTTAGCATGACTACATTTCTATATTAGCAATGCATAGAAATAATAAAAATAAATAGTCTTGCATTAGGCTACATTCATGCATCTTAAAAACATTAAGCCCCATGTGAAACCCTTATAGTATAAAAATTGTAGGAGTTCTCACCGTGGTGGCATACTGAAGAAAAAAATATATATCATGTATTTGCCTTTTATGCATATAAACTCATAAAATCCAAAAAGATTAACTAAGCATCCTGCTGCAATATCTTTGCTATCTTAAAAATACTTTCAAACCTTCACAACAACCAATCCTCTAAAAACGGTTAATCATTAATGTCTTATCCTAATACCATTCCACGAGTTTTGGTGTTTTGTGAGAGCTTTCTCGCACGATGACTCCAAGAGCCGACTTACCTAGGAATATTCATCTTCATCACTTGAAGTACACCTTTCCAACATGCGGTGACCCCTGTGTAAAGTGTTGGTATTTTTAAGCGCACTCTATTTAAATAAGTTTTAAGTAGGATTATCCGCAAGCGCCACAGATATCATACCGGTGTCACATTTTACCCGGAGGTTTTAAATATCGTATCCACAGAGAACAGTTGTGATAATGATAAAGTATATAGACTTAACCCTATAATTAGGCATAGATCATATCAAGAAAAAAAGGAAATAGCTAATGTACTCTAGTTCGACTCTTAGGTAAACTTTGTATAATATCGTCTTATCGGGCAAGTGACCTGAATAGGAGAAGAAACAGAGTAATCTACCTACCAGACACCTATCAGCCTGTCTGTCCTATCAACGGGAAGTGGACTACAGAGGATTCAACGCGGCTATAAAGTCACCTACGCGAGCTACCACTATCCGGCTAATCAGGGGACATCCACAAGTAAACCTAGCCTAGGCACCACGCCTACACTACGAAATACTACTTCAACCAAGCAATTACCAAGATCAAAGTCCTCAATATGAGATGTGAACTAAAGAACGAATATAAACGATCGCTTACTTGAATCGAGAATAGTAAATACAAAAGTACCTCGAACGCAGCTTCGGGCGAGGAAACCGAATCGTAAGAAGAATCTGACCACGAAGAAGCGCCGACATGCCGGAACTCCTCCAGAATCTCTACTCCTCTACTCAATCTCTCTAATCTCTAAACAAGACTAGATCTAGAAGAACTAGTCTCTCCTAATTGCTACATCTAGATGAACTAGCTAGAACTAGATGAACTAGACTAGATCAACTAGAGGGACCCTAACCCTAATCTAATGAAGAATATGAAGCCTTGGGGTGTAGAATGCCTCTTGGGGGGGAGCCTTGGGCGTCATTATATAGGCCGAGGTGGAGTAGGGGGCAAGGGAACCGCCACGTCGGCGATCCGCGTCTTCATCTCATGTGCACCGTCGGATCAAACCGACCTCAAATCAACGTAGGGATGCTGCGATTGGACTCCACGCAACCGAGGGAGGAAGACTCCGAAGGCGGCGGTGATCGGTGGAGTTAGGGGCGCCGGGACGGCCGAGGGGTGGGGCCGGCCGGCCCCACCTTATCTCCTCTGCGGGCCCCGCTGCCGGGTGTCTTCTAGACCCTTCCCCGAGTCCTCTAGCGATGTTGCTCGATGTGGATCAATTTCGTGATAATTATGCATTGAAATCCTTCTTTTATCCTTTTCGGAAAATCCCACGGAAAATATAGAATATGCAAAACTCGTGGAATTTGTCGGATAAAGCCCTAGACTAGTATGTTTTCATGTTCTCCTTCAGGGTTTAAAGTGCTAGTAAAAGTTGACGCTAAGGAGTGTCAACAATACCCCCTAAGCTTACCTTTTTGCCAGTCCCTTGGCAAACAATCTAAATCTAGTTCTTAATAAACTTGGATCGAGAAAATCTTTGTAATACTTTTATTTCTTTTAAGCTCACTTGCTTTTAAACATAAATTTTTCTTTGGTTTAGACAAAACTACTCTAACTTTCAAACTTACCCATTTTACCTTTAACTATGGAGCTTTACAACTTGTGCATAAATCTTGAGCAATCGAAAGGTAGAACAATCAAGTCAAGCACTATGTCTCAAATTCTTTTACAAGTACCAATATTCCGAGTTTTGTAAATTTTTCGCAATAAAACTCGAGCTTAATTGTATGACACCCTCAAGTCTCTCGATGTATGTGGTATTTATGGTTCTCTCTTGAGGCATTAATGATGTTATGCCTTTCCTACAACTAAGTATTTATAGTGGTGCTCATAGGAGTGGCAATAACAAGGATGAACATACTTGCAATTCATATATTGTAAAGTCAAACAATGGATCCATAGAGAATCAAGGCATTCAATCAAATCAAGATGTGCATGTATGTGGCGTATGGTGGATAGGTGCATATATGGTATTTAGTGGCTAATCCTAATTCTACTTTTGCTCTTTAAAAATAATCTTCTTCCTTAGAACTCTTTTCGCGGGGAAAACATGGGCTATCTTTATTCTCTCTTCTTTTTTTTTTCTTTTTCTTCTTTTTTTTTTTTTTTAATTTGGGAGGCGGGCATCTATGTACCCATTGTTTTAATGCTGGGACACTTGTCCATCTTTTTACACCCTTTTTTTTTTCACTCTTCTCTTTTTTTTTCAATACTTTTGCATAGCCACATGTATCCTTTGAATATAAATAATTGAAGAGATAATGATAAGAACTTAGAGCAATTAAACGGGGGTTGTCCTATAGGGTCTATTTTTAGGTGTTTACACCTAATGTAGGAGAGAAACATTTTTAAAGTGGATCTAGATGAAAGTGGAAATGACTGCGCTTACTTCCTAGAGTAGGAGTAATGCAATTGTGGGTGGAGTGCATAAGTGATTTTGATTTTAAAAGCATGACAAGACTCTCATAAGGTATATTCCATAGGTTGACTAAACTCAATGTAAAGCAAGCAGCATAAATGTGCAAAGATTTTCCTAATTCTAAATGTATCATATATGGCTTTGGTAGGAATTTAGATTTTGTCATACAAGAGCTCATCATGTAAGATTTTAGATTTTCAAAATAAATCTCGTAACTTAGTAATGATAAGAATAAGATAAATAATAGCTTAGACCTTCATGTATCGTTGTCGATCAATTACCTAGACGTTAGCTCAAGCGTGTGCCTCCACAAATTTCAGGTTCAGAGTAAATTCTTATATCAAAGTAGTCATATCTAAACTCAGGAGAATCCATGGTTAAAAAACTAGGCACCTAAAAGAAATTTCAAGAGAGCAACTATTCATCATTTCCACTTTAAAAGATTAGAGAGAGAGTTCTTTAAACATACTTTAATTATTAAATCTAACACACACTATAGCTTACTAAAATAAAATTAATAGTAAAGACATACCTTAATCACGATGATAACGGGGGTGCATCTCCCCCAAACTAGTCCCTTCGATCGCATCGAGCCTTCATGTGCCCGAATATTTTTGTGTTTTTTTTATGACTATAAAAAGTAGACTCGATAATCGCCTAGGTATAGTTACCCGATAACTAGGGGATGCTCCTCTCCCAAGCTAGATATTTGCAATACTTGGTGTTGATGATCTTTAGAGTGAGGTAAACTAGCCGCTCCCGGTGGGTGCCACTAATAGACTCTCTCCTTATCATAGTGTTGTTCCTGCATAATTATACTCCAACAAGAAAACCAAAACTCGAGGCTCAAATTTAATAAGAGGTTAGTGATCAGCCAAGTAATTGATTATTCTTTGAGTTGATTTGAATTGATAGATTCTAGCAGGATTCTTTTTTAGGATTTTCTAGATTAATTATGCAAAAATTGAATATATGAGTATGATGATATATAATTATATTTTTATGCCTCCACAGAGAATATTTATTCTTATGGGGCTTAGGCTTTTTATAATGTGAGAAAGTAAATATAGAAGCTAATACTATTTTTTTATGCCACCGCAGTAAATATTCCTACAGTGGTTACCATAAATTTATTCACTTGGGAATTTTAATATTTTATGATGCAAATAAATGAAGCAATAAAGATTTTATTTTATTTTATTTTATTTTTTCTTTTTAATATTTATGCAGATGAATATATTAAAGTAAAATTATTAATGTAGATAGAAATACTAATTAATTCGATAACTACCATATTACCTTATGGCAAGGGTACGGAATCTTAAGTTTACCGACGTAACTTATTCTTCCACTCTTGTGTATCTCTCCATCTTGAGAGATGGAGGTCTTGATAGTTGCATACCTCTAGTGATGATGATGTCACTTTTGTTCTTTGATTTGACCAATAGGTTGAAGTAGTACTTTAATTATAGCCGGCAAAGCATCTTGCTCGTGTGTGCACGTTCACGTAACACTCACTTATAGAATTAATGAACTTTGCTCGATGTGTTCTTCTATTTACAAAACCAAGGTAGAGATCAAGTGCATGGGCTCTGTTGGTGGAAAGACACCAATAGAACCAAATCTATTTCTTTATTTATTATTCTCTATCCTTAAGCACATTGAACAAGATAACGTTGGTGTTACATGAATTATTTATTTATGCCATGAGTGATAGGATCAAAAGATTAAGCATTTAATGTTACATTTAAGTTCACATGGCAGAAAAGAATAAAGTTGCTTAACCAATGGAAGGATTGTCTATCTATAAATTTTCATATAAGTATGACTGTCATCTTCCCAAGATCGAATATAATATTTTAGCTTGTTTGGTTAAGACTGAGATTATAAGAACGGTGCCATGAATAATATTAAAAGACAGATCATGTTGAGTTAATTAGGTTAATCAATTAAAATTGTAACTGTAACATGTTTGTGTTTTTAATTTATGTGAACATCAAGATCAAGAGAAGAGCAGTGACCACTTACCTTAAAATATTACCTTTATTATTAGAGCGTGATAGCACTAAGTGATGAAGGGTAAATGACTGGTGGTCCTTCCTCTTGAATCTTGAGTTGCTCATGGACATCTTGTCTCCTCTATTGTATCTATTCTTTTATCATCTTTTGCTTCTTTAGTCTTTTTTGACTTTTTTCACTCCAGTTATTATTATCCCTGCAATAGATTAGTAGACAGTACATACCCGAAGGAGTATACAGATTTTGAACACAGGTTGCTTGTCCAGTATTTTATTTTGTCTATGCTTAATGAAAAGATAATATTAATATTGTTTAGCATAAATCATATTTTATACAGACATGATTTAAGGCAAAGTAACTTGTAGTAGAAGATAAAGTGAATGAATCATTAATGCTCATAGTTCTTTCATTCATGATGAATGAGCTATGTCTTCTTTTTACAAAGTTATTAAAGTTAAGCATGTACTCTGTCGCATCTCTAATTTGAATTTATCTCATGACTTACCCAAATTGATTTTGAAAATTTCCTGTAGGGGTTAGTCCAACAAAATATCTAATGTCTACTACAGTATCTTATCAGTTCAAAAATCAACCTAGACACCACGTCTAATTTGACTTAGGAAGGCATTCTAACCTAAGCACCACGCTTAATTCAAAAAGCCTTTGAAAGTAAAATCAATACACCTCTTAGTTCAAGAATCAAACTAAACACCTTGTCTAATTATGACTCAAGAAAACAGTTTAAACTAAGCACCATGCCTAATTCAAAAGGTATATGAAATTTCTCCAAACCTTAAACATACTATAGCAAGCAAAGGTAACATAAAAGTTTATAGAATGTTATTTAAACAGAGATGAAAGAGTATGATTAATAAATTGAATAAAGGTAGAGACAACCAATATTAGCAATATAGAATTTTCTAAATAAGACCATTCCCCCAAGCTGGAATTTTACAAAGTAAATGTAAGCTTGAGTGGATGTAATTCAAAATTGCATAATGGTTGTTTTGACATACCTGGTGCCACCATTAGTTATTTTCTTACTTTAAACCTGAAATGGTTAGTGACAAAAATACCCAAAGGAATATTTTAATAATTATAACTCTGCTCAATTCACAAGGGTATAACAAAAGGTGCAAGCTCAATTATTTTTTTTAAGAGTGGTTATTTTGGGACACAAAGTTGTTCTTAGAAAACCTTCTAATTATTGTACTTCAAGTTGGTGAGGTGGGTTCCTCTAGAACATTAGCCTTTGTGTATCTATATCAAGATTACAACGAGATCTATAATATTTATGAACATATGCATCTACAACCACCCTCTTAATGATTTTATGAACAGGAAAACTAAGGGGATTGAAGATCTCGTGTGTGGTAATATTAGAGAGAGACCAAAAGATTCAGGAGATTTTTCATATGAGCATGGATTTAATAAGGTGTTGATGAGATAATTCTCATGCTCATCGATGTAATCTCTCTTTTTAAACTCTAGGGGTGTCTATTCATGGATGTCTATAGACAACAAGTTTGTCTCTATCATTTCATGCCTATGACATTGATTGGATGTTTTATTTTCTAGGATTTCCCATGAATCGATGTCTCCAAGGTTGGTCTCACCTAAAGTTTCCTCTAAACTTGGGTAGTTCTAGAAATTAATTTAAGCTCACCGTTTGAATTTAAACCAAGTTTAGATGCTAGAGCTTCATCTTCTTCCATCTATTCTTTCACAATGGCATATGTATTTCTAGTATATATTTCTGCCATTGATGTTACTCTTCTTGGGTATTCCTATAATCGTCATGACCCTTATTTTTGAGATGTCTTGATAGATTTCTAGGATTATTATGAAGTTTAGTAGAAAGAGCAAAAAAGATTCATTGGAGTCAAGGATGGGTTTAGAGATGGGTTCAAAGACATTTAATGTGAGCATAGAAGGGGAGAAGATAGAATTTATTCCTAAGTGGGTTAGCTCTCCTTCTATGGCATCATTCAACATGCCATCCTTGCATTCTTTCCAATGTCTTTCAGAAGGAAAAGGAAGTTGACTACACTTTTCCTAAGATGCTCTTTTGAGAAGATCTAATGTGTATTGTTTTATGAGCATCTTAGCTAACTGGAAGTCTAAATCATTAAAGTGGAATTTTAAGGGTTTAGGATTGATAGCTAAATCTTGAGAATAGAATGATTATGTTTTAGCTACCGAGACTTCCATATCTAGTTCGGGTGATAAGATATCCCGAATCATATTAATTAGACATGGGCGTAGCTCATAGCCAGGTGTTATGATAGGTTCCATAGATTTTGGTGGCTCAAAGCTTCGCACATGTCATAAAGATAGATAGAAATAAAATTAAAGACATCCATAAGGATGAACACAAAAATAATAAAGAGACTGGGATAAAAACAGGATTGAAGCATCCATAAGGATGAACACAAAAATAATTGAAGAGACTGGGATAAAATAAGAAAAGATAAAAGTATAATACAAGATTAAGCTAGACTAAGTCAAAATCAGCAAACCGTTTCCGCAAGAACGGCGCCAAAAAATGCTTGTTGGTATTTTTAATCGCACTCTATTTAAATAAGTTTTAAGTAGGATTATCCGCAGTTTACGCATATATCATACCGGTGTCACATTTTACCCGGAGGTTTTAAATATCGTATCCACAGAGAACAGTTGTGATGATGACAAAGTATATAGACTTAACCCTACAATTAGGCATAGATCATATCAAGAAAAAGGAAATAGCTAATGTACTCTAGTTCTGACTACCGGTAAACTTTGTATAATATCGTCTTATCGGGCAAGTGACCTGAATAGGAGAAGAAACAGAGTAATCTACCTACCAGACACCTATCAGCCTGTCTGTCCTATCAACGGAAGTGGACTACAGAGGATTCAACGCAGCTATAAAGTCACCTACGGCGAGCTACCACTATCCGGCTAATCAGGGGACATCCACAAGTAAACCTAGCCTAGGCACCACGCCTACACTACGAAATACTACTTCAACCAAGCAATTACCAAGATCAAAGTCCTCAATATGAGATGTGAACTAAAGAACGAATATAAACGACTGCTTACTTGAATCAGAATAGTAAATACAAAAGTACCTCAGAACGCAGCTCCGGGCGAGGAAGCTGAATCCAGAAGAATACAGCCACGAAGAAGCGCCGACATGCCGGAGCTCCTCCAGAATCTCTACTCCTCTACTCAATCTCTCTAATCTCTAAACAAGACTAGATCTAGAAGAACTAGTCTCTCCTAATTGCTACATCTAGATGAACTAGCTAGAACTAGATGAACTAGACTAGATCAACTAGAGGGACCCTAACCCTAATCTAATGAAGAATATGAAGCCTTGGGGTGTAGAATGCCTCTTGGGGGAGCCTTGGGCGTCATTATATAGGCCGAGGTGGAGTAGGGGGCAAGGAACCGCCACGTCGGCGATCCACGTCTTCATCTCATGTGCACCGTCGGATCAAACCGACCTCAAATCAACGTAGGGATCTTTGCGATTGGACTCCACGCAACCGAGGGAGGAAGACTCGTAAGGAAGGCGGTGATCGGTGGAGTTAGGGCGCCGGGCGGCCAGGGGGTGGGGCGGCCGGCCCCACCTTATCTCCTCTGTGGGCCCCGGCCGCCGGGTGTCTTCTAGACCCTTCCCGAGTCCTCTAGCGATGTTGCTCCGATGTGGATCAATTTCGTGATAATTATGCATTGAAATCCTTCTTTTTATCCTTTTTCGGAAAATCCCCCGGAAAATATAGAATATGCAAAACTCGTGGAATTTGTCGATAAAGCCCTAGACTAGTATGTTTTCATGTTCTCCTTCAGGTTTAAAGTGGTAGTAAAAGTTGACGCTAAGGAGTGTCAACATAAAGGAAGTAATTCCTTGGGTGATGAGATTAAAGTATTCCGGCAACACTTGCTCTTATAAGCATGAGCTCCTCCGTGAGGACCACTCGGCTTCAACGATTAACCATAAACAAACATCTAGCTTGGGGAGAGCATCCCCTAGTTATCAGCACGGTTAGAAGCAAAAAAGAGACGTAAACGAGATGGAAGGAGGCATGTGCGGCATCACCACTTAAACGAGGAGTTGACTGAGGTTACCTCGACGATGAACCCACCGAGTAAGTGTTCTCCTCTATCTAAGTCCTATCGGTAGACTTTAAATTTCATACCCTAACCATAAGGTTAGAATGGCGATTATCTCATTAAAATGCATTTGCAATTTATTTAATAGCATAATCTTGTTTACACACTAAAAGATATAAAACAATAAAAGTATTTATTGTATCACTCATGGCATCACAAAGCCCCATATGGATACCCTATGGTATTTTCCGAAGGAACATCCGCTGTGGTGGCATAAAATAAAAATAACAAAAATAATAACATTCATATTTAGATTCTTGCATCATAAAAAGAAAATTCAAAAAGAGATAAAAGTGAAATCCTGCTTAAATTAGGCAACATTAAAGATAGCTCATAAAGGTGATCAATTACTCTTTGGCTGACCGCTAACCCATTATTAAATTCGAGCCTCGAGTTTTGGTTTTCCTTTTTTGGAGTATTTATGCAGGAGGAACATAATAGATAGGAGAGAATCTATCAGTGGCAACCACCGAAGTTAAGCATTGGCTAGCTTCGCCTCGAAGGACGTTTACATCGATATTGCAACCATCCGGCTTTGGGGAGGAGCATCCCCTAGTTATCGGTGACTACACCTAGACGATTATTAAATTTACTTGTTATATATATATTCATAAAATACTAAAAATATGTGGGCACATGAAGGTCCACACCTGTTGAATCTTTTATGAGTCTATGGTTAAATAAAATCTAAAAACCAATAAAAAGAAGTCTTAGTCAGTATTAATTATATTAGAGTGTGTTTAGAGTCAGTCTAGGCTAGAGTTAATTAAAAATTAATGAACATTAAAATTTTGTCTTGGAAATAATGAATAGTTGCTTTGTTATAATGCTTACCAAATACCTAGTTGCCAAACTTAAAATCTCCCTGGTTCTAAGCATTGTTGTTTTAATTGGAGAATTTATTCTGAAACGTAATTGTGGAGGCATAAGCTTGTGCTAAGTGCGGGTAGTTGATTGATGTGATTCATGAAGGTTGAGTGCTATTTATCTTATTCCTAGCATTGCTAAGTTCTGGAGGTTTATTTTGAAAATCTAAAAGAATTACATGATGAGCTCTTGTATGACAAATGTGAATTCCTACCAAAGCCAAAATTAATATCTTAGAGGATAGGAAAACCTTTTCACATTTAAAAGCTGCTTTTGCTTTGCATTGAGTTCAACCAACCTGTGTTGTATACCTTATGAGAGTCTTGTCATCCTTTTAAAACCAAGAAACACTTGCACACTCCAATCCACATATGCATTATTCCTACTTTAGGAGTAATCGTAATCATTCACCATATTTCATACATGTTAATCATAAAATGTTCACCTCCTACACCGGGAGAGGACACAAAAATATACACTCACCCTATAGGATAACCCCTGTTTTTAATGCTCTAAGTCCCTGATTATATCTCTCGATTCATTTATTATGTTCAAAGGATGCATGTGGCTACGCAAAACAAAAAAAAAAAGAAAGAAAAAGAAAGAAAAGGGGGAGTAAAAGATGGACAAGTGTCCCAGCAATTAAAACAATGGGTACTAGATGCCCGCCTCCCTAAATAAAAAGAAATAATAAAGATAGCCCATGTCTTTTCTGAGAAAAGCTTTAAAAGAGAGTCATTCCCAAAGAGCAACAGTAGAAATAGAAATTAGCCATAAATAACGCATATGCACCTATCTATTATATTCCATACACATGCACATCTTGGTTTGATTGTATGCCTTGATTCTCTGTGGATCCACTAGTTGACTTTACAATACATGTTTTGCAAGTATGTCTATCCTTGTTATTGCCACCCCTATGAGCTCCACCATATATACCTTTAGCTATAGGAGGCATAACATTATTAATGTCTCAAGAGAGAACCACAAATATCACATACATTGAGAGACTTGAGGGAGTCATACAATTAAGCTCTGAGTTTTATTCTGAAAACTTATGAAAAACTCCGGAATGTTGGTATTGCAAAGAATTTGAGACGTAGTACTTAGCTTGATTGTTCTATCTTTCGATTGCTCAAAACTTATGCAAAAAGCTGTGAAGCCCCATATTACAGGTGAAATGAGTAAGTTTGAAGGTTAGAGCATTCATTGTTTGATCCGGAGGAAATTTTCGTTTGAAAGCATGTGTACTTTGGAAAGTATAACAACATTGTAGCAACTCTCGATCTAAAGACAATATCGGCTAGGCTTAGTTTGTTTACCAAGGGACTGGCAAAAGGTAAGCTTGGGGGTATTGTTGGCACTCGTTAGCGTCAACTTTTACTAGGACTTTTTACCCGAATGAAAACAAGAAAACATACTAGTCTAGGGCTTTATCCGACAAATTCCATGAGTTTTGCATATTACGTATTTTCGGGGTGATTTTGAGAAAAGCGAAAAAAGAGGGATTCTAGTGCAAAATAAGCACTAAAAACTTATCCGCCACGTAAATATCACGATTGGGCTCGGGAACCATCTAGAAGACACCCAAGCAACGGGACCCCGAGAGGAGGAAAAGTGGGGCCGGCCGGCCCCACGTTGGGGGCCCGCCCGGTGCCCCCCTTGCTAGGGTTTGACCCCCCCTTCCGGAAGCTTCCTCCACCGCCTACGAGGAGTCATCTTGGCCCTTGGTTACGTCGGTTTGATCCTGCGGCGCACGTCGATCCCTTAGGGCTATAAAAAGGGGTAGACCCCCTCCCTAAAGGCATCAAGTCATTTGGAGATCAATCCATCAAGAGCCTTCTCTAGTTCATCAGAGCCTCTCTAGTTCATAGCTTTAGCCTAGTTAGATTAGAAGTAGAAGAATTCTAGTTCTTCGTGATCCGAGGAGCCTGAGGCGTGCATGTGCGGAGCGGAGTTCGGTATAGTTCTAGTACTTTTGCTCTTATTGTATTCAATATTATGATTCAGGCAACATTGTTCTTAATTTCTTATATATTCTTAATTGCAATAGTCATTGTCTACTTTGATTATATGTCTAGGATAGTTGGTTTGATCTTATTGAATTCATGTAATTGCTCGTATAGCGTTTATCCAAGCGCCATTTGGGTAGATGGTAGACAATATGTAGACGTGGTGTCTAGATATCTTGTTTATCTGCGAGTGCACCTTGACGTGTCGGGGACGTGTGGTAGTCCGCGCAGGTGACAGCTGCGTTGGTTCCTCTGTAGTCCACCCTCATGCACGTAGGACTAGCATGGGCACGGTCGCGAAGGAGGTGACCCTTGTGTCTTAATACCCTCATTAGTTGATGCCTCTTTACATGTGATAATGATATAGGGTTAACTTAACAATGATTGCTAGATGTAGTTGCACTAATTAGAGTTATTCATTGATGTAGTTATAGAATTACCTTAGTATTTATTCCTGAGTTTATCCATTGGCTAGCTATTGTTATGACTAGAAGAGCTCGATGTTTATCTATTTATGATGACTGATCATTATTATTATTTATCATATATATCTTTTTTATCACGTGACTTATCCCTGTTATGAGTAGGATTCTAGTTATGGTTTGCCTTTCACATCAATAGTATAAGTTATAGTTTATAAGTCCTACATATAGACCTTCCCAGTGGTATAAATATAAATCGACAACCTGGTAGACTTCCCTAGGTAAAATGCTACAATGGTATAATTATCTGTCCGCTTGCAGAACCCAGTTAGTTTATATTCTTATCTTTATATTCATATCTTTTATTTCTGCATAGTCATATTGAATACATATAAATCTATAGTTATTTATTAAGCAATATAATTAAGGATGACAACTTAATTCACGCTTAGGAATGATAGTGATAAATAGGTGGCTAGTTGCTAATGACAAGTTAATTTAATACCGACCATTTCGGGCGTTCTTTGTTAGGGGTAGGGTTTATCTCTGCTTTTAGTAGTGACGTTAGAAATGCCAACAGTATATTTATCTTCTCTATTTACTTCTATGCCTTATTTGTATGGTTAGTGTAGTTATTGCATCTTTGCATAGGATCTCCGCCTTTGTATTAGGTGCTCTAGTTATTACGTGTAGCTAGAGTAGTAATCGATAGTGTAGACATGGTGTCTAGGCTATAGGTTACCTGAGGTTGCGCCCAATTCTTACGGTTAGTTGTGGTAGCCCATAGGGGTGACAGCTCTGTGTCGCCTTCGTATTCCACCATGTCGAGATTGGTGTTTCGTAGGGCTTTTGGCAGCCTTCCCCAACTACCTTCTTCCCAGTCTTATTCGAGAGTTAGAAAGGTATTGCTGCCCTGAAGTGCTATTGTGTGTGCTATACTTACCCATGCATTAGTTATATTCTAGTGTCAACTAGAATTGAACCGAGTAATAGAGAAGTACATAGGAACCTTGATCTCTCCCTTAGTCTTCTCAAGTTAGTTGACTATATATTATAGGATTCTCCTCTGTGTGTGATATTGTGCATAACTCTTATCATTTACCACTTACCCCTGCTTAGGTCTAGTTGGTATACTAGTTAGTAGATACATGATGGTGAACTATCAATGTCTTTAGCCATTGTTTCCCGGTGGTAAAATATAAATGACAAACTGGTAATACTCTGGGTAAAATGCTACAATAGTATTTGATCTGTGCGCTTACGGATACTATTTCTATATTCTAAATGGTGGCATGATTTAATACCACACCTCTTGGTGTTATTGCCGGGGATGACAACTTGGCATTCTAGTAGCGATGCTATGCCCACAAGCATTTTTAGCGCCGTTACTAGAGATAACATTAAGAGGTGTCAACAAGCATTTTTGGCGCCGTTGCCGGGGAAACAATTAGCGTAAAGATTTTGATATTGATCTTGATGTTTGCTAACCTTGTCTACCACTAGCTTTAGTAGGATTACCCCTGTGTTTGTTGAGTTGTGAAATAAGCAGGAAATCAATGGTTCAACCTTTTGGTAAAATTCTGCAACAACAAGACAAGGGAGATATTAAAGAATCTAGGGTGCCCGAACATTCATGATTCATCAACATTGCAACCCTGCCATCTCATAGGTATGTATAAACATGTATATATTATTCTAACCCTATGTAGATTGGAGAAAAAGATACGTGTGATGAACAAAGACGCTGCACTACTCACAAATTCTATTGTGAGTCATGGTAAGTATGATCAAGAAAGGTGAGAAAGTCTTGCTCATGGACTTTAAATTTGATGAGTAGTTATCTTGTTGCATTCCATTGCATGTTTACTTTGAATAATCCATACATCTACTCCATCTCGTATCAAATCCACAAAGCATGTTTAGTTCCATGCAAACATGCATTGCACTTGCATCTCTACTTAAAAAAAAAAAAAACCATTCTCACCATACATGATCATGCTTTCATCTCTGTTTGAGTAAATCCCTGTATGCTCCAATATTGTCTTTGTTTGCTATAGTATGCTTTGGTTTGGAAGTACTCGCCATACTTCTATAGGCTTTTAAATTAAGCGTGGTGCTTAGGTTAAATAGCCTACCTTAGTCAAAGTAGACATGGAGTCTGGTTTGATTATTGAATTAAAACCTGCTTAAGTAGACATAGGTTATATTTGTTGGACTAACCCCTACAGGAAACTCTCAAATTTAATTCGGGTAAGTCCTGAGGTGAACTCACATTGGAGATGAATCAAGGCTTATGATGAAATCCAATAGCTCGTGCAAAAAAGAAGAACAACTCATCATTCATAGAAGAACTGTAAGTATCAAAGTTTATCTTTTGCTACAAAGTTACATTTGCCTTGAGCTATGAAAGAATGTAGCAAACAAAAAAAAACATGATAAACAAAGTCTATGCTAAAAGTGATCCTAAAACCATCTTTTCATTAGCGTAGATAAAAATAGACAACAACCTATGTTTTAAATTCGTTGCAATCCTTCGGGTATGTGTCCACTAACATTTTTGTAGGAAACAAAGAATAAATGGCTATTCATGGTTTGAAATGAGAAGGAAGGAGAACAAGTGTATAGAAAAGACCAAGATAGAAAAAAATCAATGTGATAACACTTCAACACTTCCTACACTTCACCATGATAGTGGACCAATCACTCTGCAAGACAAAAGGGACCTTCAGGCCGGTAAGAGTAGATTGATGGCCCATTCCATGCATTGGCGGTCGACCTACCCTTGGTGCTCGCCACAGTTCACCATCCCAAGCATGTTCGCATACAAGTCAAAGAAACATAAGACAAGTTTGAGGTTGGTTAAGGAACATGACATGGATCATTGAGATAGAATTGGAGTGACCCTCATTCTATATCTTCAAGTGAGGAAGGCAATGACAAGCAGGATGCAATTTTCCCTGTATAGGTTAAACTGATGCCTGCTCTTATCATCATCTTTGAAGACACTCAAATGTCAACAAAGAAAGACCGGGATGACCCCCACAAGTCATTGGAGATGAAGCTTTCATACATGTCCAAATGGAGTTCCTCCCCCGATCATCAAGATGGCTGGTGTATCATCAAAGAAGAACAAACTTTTCACCCGCCATTAGAAGACAAAGAAAATCAAGGAGAAACTCTAGTTTGCAGCTCAATAGACACCAACTCATCAACCCAAAATCAGTAAAGATAAAAAAAAAAGTTGATAGAAGAAAATACAACCGTCTGTGTTCTCATCTCCTGGATCAGACGGTGCAAAATAGGTCAAAGTGAATATTGTCAACGAGGAGCCTCGATCAACAAAACACTAAAGGAATCAACCTAAAAAGGACAACATGGATGAACAAGGAGGATGAACCTGTCCAACCAATCTCAAATCCAAGATCCTAATAAGTTTGGCATAAGAAGGTATAATCGTCCAGTCCTTCATCTCCATCATCAAACGAGGCACTCATCCAAGAAACCTACAAAGGAGAAGTCTAGATCGGCAGACTTAAAACCACCGAACCTTCGCCGAAAGGTAAGTCGGTAGTTATCCAAATTTGCTTTCCTACATTGCATAAATTATTCTCTTAGCATGCTTATTTTTTCTACACTAGCATTGCATCAAGAAAAAAAAATAAATATACATTCGTATTTCATCCATTTTGCATCTAAAAACTGAAAGCCCCATGTGACATCCCTATAGTGCAAACTAAAGGAGTGTTCACTGTGGTGGCCTAAAAATAAAATAAAAATTAGTATGCACATCTCCTTCCTATTTGATAAAAGAAAAAAATCCAAAAATAATTATTGAGCATCTTGGGGCACTAGATGAACTGTAATAACCTTTTGAAAACCTCTCACAACAACTGGACCACCTAAACGGCTAACCACTAACTGTTTATCCTAATCCGTTCCACGAGTTTTGGTATTTTGTGAGATGTTTACTGCAGGATGACTCTAAGAGCTAGTCACCTTGGAATCGTCATCTACATCACTTGAAGTACACCTTCCCTATACAGCCTAATCACTGTGTGGAGAAAGCAACTTCTTGTTGGATGAGATTAAGGTTCCCGACTACACCAGCTCTTGTAAGCATGAGCTCCATCGAGAGGATTGCTCAGCTTCGATGCTCAACCATGACAACAACCAGCTTGGGGGAAGGCATCCCCTTGGTACCCAGGTAAGTGTACCTACGTGATTTTTGAGTTAGTCATAAAAATAAAAAACACCAAAAATATATGGGCACATGAAGGTCCATGCTTTATAGAGTTTTTAGAGTCTTATATAGTATAAGTCATTGAAAAATGAAAAACCAAATAAAAATGTTTCTCTAGATAGAGTCAATAAAGAGGAAGCTCTCGAGATGATCTAAAATGATGATAAGCTGCTCTGTTACAACACCTTTGAAGTGCCTAGAGTTTAGACATAAGTTTTCCTAAGTTTTAGCTCCAACTGTTTTGACATGAAGATTTGCTTTGAGCCCGAAACTTGTGGGTTGCATATGCTTGAACTAAGTCTAGGTACTGATTGATAAGATTGAGAATATCTGAGTTGCTATCTATCTTGTTCTAAGTGACACTAGAATTCTAGAGATTTACCTTTTAAAAATACAAAAACATGATGAGTTCCTGTATGACAAAGCTTACATTCCCACCAGAGCCAAACATGATGAGATAGGCTAGTTAAACTTCCACATACATGCTACTTGTCATGCATTGAGTTTTGTCAAACGTTGTGACCCTAGTGAGAAATTTGTCATGCTCTTGAATCAAGATCCACCTCCATATGCACTACTCTACACTGAGTAGGCGCAACAACATGCCATTCACCCTACATCCATTCTAAAAATATTTTCCTCCTACACTGGGAGAGAACAAAAATATTCTATTAGGATAGCCACCCAATAAATGCTCCATGTTCCTGTTGCTATCTCTTCAAATCCATCAATGCCAAAAGGAGTGCTATGAGCTATGCAAAAGATATTTGAAAAAAAGAGAGAGAGAGAGAAAAGGGGAGAAGAAAAGAAAAATGGACAAGTGTCCCAGTGCTAAAACAATGGGTACTTAGAGGCCCGACTCCCTGAGAAAAAGAAAAAAAAAGATGGCTCATAACCTCTGGCCAGTTATCAAAATCCAAAGGAGAGATAGGCATTCAAGGAGCTGAGTAGAATTAGGTTCCACCATATACCCGCTATATTCATCCACCCACATATCTTGATTCGACTGTATGACTTGTTTCTCCATGGATCCATTGTTTGACTTCACAATATATGCATTGCGAGTTTGCTCTTTCAGTTTTTTTCTTACCTATGAGCTCCACATAAGCTTTAGTTATAGGATAAAAAGAAAGGCAACCATCATCACTGCCTTGGTGAGAATCCACAAATACCACATATATTGAGAGACTTGAGAGTGTCATACTTGGGAAGCTCTGAAGTTTTAATTGAAAACCTCTAAAAACTCCAGAATGATAGTTGAGCGAAGAGCTTGAGACATAGTGCTTGGGTGGGATCTTTACGTCTATCAAGTACTCAAGGCCCAAGGAAGAGCTGATAAGTCCCATAGTCAAAGGTAACATGAGTAAGTTTGAAAGTCAGCTCGGTATTGCTTAAGCTTGGAGGAGAATTTTTGTCTGAATGCAGGTATACTTTTGAGGAGTTACATCGAGGTTGTGACAATGCTCTAAGAATTATAAACATCTATATCTGTTTCTAAGTTTAGCTTTGCTAAGGGACTAGCAAAGGTTGCTTGGGGAACTTGTTGACGGTCACTAATGTCAATTATAACCCATCAATTATCATCAAACTTGACATGAAATTAACCACGAGCATAGGTATAGGGTTTTGATCTAACGAGTTCCACGAGTTTTGGTGAATCTTTTTTGTGTCTACTGGGGCTATCAAAGTTGACATTTATGATAGTATAAAAGTATCTCAAGTGGTGGATTAGAATGCACCATTGCGATGGGCTCGTCGAGACGATCGAAACGGACATATCATTTGCCATATTTGGAGTCCCGGACGAAAAGATATCGCACCTGGAAGCGGCACCTGCGCAAGAAGGATCTAGAAGAGACCAGAAACCACCCCGCGGAAGGTGGGACCCACCTGTCACAGGGGCAGACTGGCCGGTCCCACCCCCAGACCGGTCGGTCTGGCATTTTGGCCCAGCTTCGGCCCACGGGATCCACCGCCTTTGAGGAAGAATCTCAGCCGCCCGCCGATGTAGGTTTGATCCAAGGGCTGACGTTAATCGCTCGGGTCTATAAAAGGAGCCCCAGACCCCAGGGGGAGGCATCCCCGAAAACTCTAATTCATTATTCGTTGGGATCCATTTGAGAGGCGTCCCTTGAAAGGATCATACTCTCATGGAGATCAACACACCAGGGAGATTAGGGCTAGACTCTTCAATGTAATAGTTGAGTAACTTGAGAGCTAGGGTTGAGAGGCTTCGTTCCGGATCTCGCCGTGGAGCCTTGGAGGTCTGGTATATCTTTGTATCTTATGTTTGCAACACTTATGCTTTAGTATATTTATCTTCTCTATTTACTTCTATGTCTTATTTGTATGGTTAGTGTAGTTATTGCATCTTAGCATAGGATCTCCGTCTGTATTAGGTGCTCTAGTTATTACGTGTAGCTAGAGTAGTAATCGATAGTGTAGACATGGTGTCTAGGCTATAGGTTACCTGAGGTTGCGCCCAATTCTTACGGTTAGTTGTGGTAGCCCATAGGGGTGACAGCTCTATGTGGCCTTCGTATTCCACCACGTCGGGATTGGTGTTTCGTAGGGCTTTTGGCAGCCTTCCCCAACTACCTTCTTTCCAGTCTTATTCGAGAGTTGGAAAGGTACTGCTGCCCCGAAGTGCTATTGTGTGTGCTATACTTACCCATGCATTAGTTATATTCTAGTGTCAACTGGAATAGAACCCGAGTAATAGAGAAGTACATAGGAACCTTGATCTCTCCCTTAGTCCTCTCAAGTTAGTTGACTATATATTATAGGATTCTCCTACGTGTGTGATATTGTGCATAACTCTTATCATTTACCACTTACCCCTGCTTAGGTCTAGTTGGTATACTAGTTAGTAGATACATGATGGTGAACTATCAATGTCTTTAGCCATTGTTTCCCAAGTGGTAAAATATAAATGACAACCTGGTAATACTTTGGGTAAAATGCTACAATGGTATTTGATCCGTGCGCTGCGGATACTATTTCTATATTCTAAATGGTGGCATGATTTAATACCACACCTCTTTGTGTTATTGCCGGGGATGACAACTTGGCATTCTAGTAGCGATGCTATGCCCACAAGCATTTTTAGCGCCCGTTACTAGAGATAACATTAAGAGGTGTCAACAACCAGCCTCCTTGCAGGTTGTTCCGCCTAGGAACGCTGGGCCGATGATGGCGGTGCCGCCACGTTGGGCAGCTCGGTGCACTTCTTGGAGAAGCGGGCGGATGAAGTCGCGGAGCGACTTCGTTGGGCTTCGGAGGCAACCGGAGATCCCAGAGAGTTCCTGGGCACACTTATGTGCCCCGGAAGTTCGCCACAAAGACCTTGACCAGTCGCCTCTGGGGCCTAAGATCGTGCGAGCGGGAAGGTGCTCTAGCTAGGCCCGAGCGGCGCCGCCTGTGTGGAGAGGAAGGTTGCGGATGATGAGCTGTTGCCGTCCCGCCCGCCCCACGGGCAGGCCAGCGGTAGTCGTTGAGCCTGCACCGGGGTTCGCCTCTCCCGAGTACTTGGTGAGGTTGGCGGGCTGCCGAAACCAAAAGGGGAACCGAGCGCCGCGGATCTCCCGGGCGGAAGGCGCGAGGCCCGGGGGGTCCGCGCTGCCGCGTCTGCCGCTGCCGCGCCTTGCCGCCCCTCGCGCTGGCCGGGCGGTCACGCTCGTCCCGCGCCCTTGCCTCCCTCACGCGATGTTGCGCTGCCGCGTCGCCGTCGTTGAGGTCGCCTGCCGCGGTTGTCCCGATGCGCCGCGAGCTGGCCTTTCGCGAAGGATCCGTGTGGATCGAGGCCTCGCTCCCGGGGCACCTCGGCCCCTCGCCCTTCCGGAAGCGTGAAGGCGTGATGTGAGCTCGGCCCGCTGGCCGAGGCGGTCTCGATGTAGCCCCGCATCTCGCCGCGACGCGGCGCGCCTCCGTGGTGGAAGGCTCGCATCGCCGGAGGAGTAGGGCCGCGGCCGCAACATTCCTCGCTCGCATTTGGAAGACGGGAGGATGCTCGCCTTTCGTGGATTGACGATCCTCCGGTGGACGCCACGGGCGTGCCGCCGTGCGCGGGCTCGGGTTGAGGGCCGCGCGGTGGCTTTGCTCGAGCCGTCTATCTTCTCGCCGTAGCCGAAGACGGTCGTGGTCAAGCTTAGCCCCCGAGGTCACGGATCTACTCGACGGTGGGTCGACGTGGCTCCCGAGGCATTGCCTGGGGTCCTCCGCCCTTGAAACGGCTGCGGGCGGCGGGGTCCGTTGCTCGGCCCGGCGGACGAGAAGCACCCGGATCCCCGGGGTTGCAACCACCGGGGGCGGGCCGGAGGTGTGCCTAGGATCACGGTCCCGGCCATCGTCGTCGCCGTCGTTAGCATTGGCGCCAAGTTCCTCGACCTCCACGTGGTAGCATTCGCGTCGGGTCGTCGCATGTCGTCCGGGAGTCGGAGTCGGGTAGCCGAAAAGCTTAAGGCGTGCTCGGGATGAGCCCCCGGGATTCGTGTCCTCGAGGTAGCACCGGATTGGGTGGATGTAGCGCGCGCCGGGCCGCACCACTCCGCGCCTCGATCGTACTCCTCGTGAGGCGTGGACGGATCCGTCGGGATGTCCGTCTTTGGGGCGCTCCGTGAGCCGCCCGGTGACGTGGACGCCTCCTCAGGGCTCCCATGGCGGCGGAGACCAATGCCGCCCTCGTGAAGCGGCAGCATTGGCCATGCCGAACGGTTGGCGTGGTGAGGGCGGCGGCCGAGCATCCCTACGGGAGGCGCCGCCCTACCGGGCCGCCGCGAAGTCCTCTCCTCCCAGTCCCTGGCGTCGTGGCGAGCCCGCCCGCGTGCGGTGGGCGCGGGTGCCACGGCGCCTCCCGCGCCGGGCCGGTGAAGGGTCCACCGGAGCCTCGTCGAGAGGTCCCCGAGCCTCGGCCGGGAGGAGCTCCATATCATAATTGGACTCTAGTCGACACGAACTCAAGCTCTCCAAACCGGATCAGGGTCCCCGGCTCCAGCGGCTGGGGTGGAGAAGAGTTGGGGCTAGGAAGCCCCCACGAGCCGTGGTCACCGCTGCTGGCCATCCGGAGTTTTGGCGGGAAGAGAAGCGAAACACGCACAGAACCCCCTACCTGGCGCGCCAACTGTCGATGCTAGAACTGACGGCCCTAGCACCAACGAGTAAATTTATGGTGCGTGCTCCCAACTCCGGATGGTGTGTAAGATGGACACAAGGATTTATACTGGTTCGGGCAAGAGAAGGCCCTACGTCCAGTGGGGGTGAGGAGATCTTGTATTATCTTGCACCGAGGTGCTCGTAGGTAGGGTGTACAAGCAATGAGAGAGGGACAGGGTCCCAAGTCTCGTGGGTGATTGAGTGGAGTGCCAATATCGGGCTCGTGTGCCTCCTATTTTCTACGGACTCCTGCCTCCCCCCTTTTATAGCTGTAAGGGGAGGGCAGGTCCTTACAAGAGGTGGTCGTGTTCATGGCGAGGTCGTGGGCTTCTGTCCTCCATCGCCCGAGGCCTTGGAATGGGCAGGCTGTCCTGGATCGTGACGAGGCAGTGCGACGTCGCCTCCCCGGCACTGTGGGCCGGAATAACGGATGTCCCTGCTTGGAGTTGGCGGAGCGTGATGGAGGGATGGTGGAGTTCTGTAGCTTTGTAGCATTGACCCGCTCGGAATCCGAGGCTCGGGAGGCCTCGGAGCTTGTCACCGCACGGGAGTGGTTGGAACAGCCGCGGGACGGTCGCCGGCGCAGTGGGTCGCCCATCCCGGCTCGAGCTCACGGGTGGACTGTTGGTTGATCGGAGGGGGCGCCCACCCACTCCCCGCACGGGGGTGACGTCGGCCGTCGTCGTTCAGCGTGGCGGATGGCACCCCCGGAGTTCCAGCCCGATGGGACCTGGCGCAGAGGTTAGGCAAAGACAGGCGTCCTACAAAGGGCGGGCGTGGCCTTCACTGTGGCGGTCGCGTAAGCATGATCACCGGCGTGGGTCGCGACGGGACGACGCCCATCCCCCGTCAGGGCGCGGGTCGCTCCTGTCATGGGATGAGGACGGGTGGTGGTGGATATGCGCCAAATCGCTGGTACGGCTTTGACCTGGGGCGGTGCGCCCCGCCCGAGGCCCGGTCGCCAAGGGCTCGGGCGGGACGGAAGCGGGAGGCTCGTCCGAGGCCCCGACGCCGAGGGCTCGGGCGAGGCGGAAAATGAAAGTTCGCCCCGAGGCCTGGGCGGGGGGCTCGGGCGATGCGGAGAATTAGCTCCCGCCCGAACCCTTTGCTGGGGGCAAGCTCGGATGGGGCCGAGGCCGGGCGCTTGCTCGGTGCCCCGGAGCCATGCCCAGATAGAGTAGTGGGAGGCCTGTTGGGCCAAGTTTTGCGCTTGTTGGGCTTTCCTTAAGGGGGCATTATTTTGGTCCCCGACAGGTACATAATTATTTTAGCTTATTATTATAATCACCGAGTATCAAAACAACGTCAGTTTTTATGAGACTGTCAATGAGTGGTTTGCTAGCTAGCTGTTGTCAAAGTTCATTCTCGAGAATTGAAAACGACAGTCTTTTTAAGATGGAGTACTTGCTAACATGGTCTGTTTGATCACAACTGAACCATTGTAGTATAGATTATATTTAGAATTATTTGTAATTTAAATCATGAACTTCAATAGTCAGAGTACTTGAATATTATTGTAATATCATGTCTTTTTACCACAGTTAGATTATTTTAGCTTATCATTATAATCACTGAGTATCAAAACAAACCCTTAGCCCAGCATTTTGTCAACAACTAGCTTTTTCTTAGAAAAAATAGAGATAGTTTATGGGTGGTGTTACCTTCTCGAGTTTATGGGTGGTGTTACCTTCTCGACCATTATTGTATTGATAGATTTATGCTATTTAACTCTCCCTCGCTACATCAATTCGTCCATGGTACGGTGGTAGTTGCAAGCATCGTGAAAGGGTGGTATCAACAGCTCGGAATTATGGTCTATTAGATATGATTCTTTGCAGACCACACATTAGAATAATAGCATATTAGGACTAGCATAGTATATTAGTTGAACAGTGTGCGACCTCGATCATCTCAATTCTATGGACTTCGTTTTGTCTGGTTAACTAGCAAACCACCCCGCAGATTAGCATCTAATAAATTCAATCTCTAGTTCTGTACACCTAAAAAAACTCTAAAATAATCATCTACTAGTGATAAACATCTCGGCTCCACTTCGGCTCCCTTTCAAGCATTGTTTTGCATTAAAAAACAACGGACACGAAGTCCAGATCTGACATAAAACTTCTTTCTATAATGACTCGATCCGGCACTAACTCTTTCCACGACCGATTTCGTACTTAAAGTAGCATATCAATTGTGATGTTTCCATGCAATGCACGTGCATTTATCTAGTAGATGAAAAAAATTTCCCAATAAATTGGTAAACATGTCTTTCATCTCATTGTTCAAACTAGACTCCTATTAAAACGTAAAACTTGACATGGTAGTTCATCAAAAGTGCTATTCACACCACCTCATATGGTTAATCATCATGTGAATGGTGGAAATGGTACATGGGTGCTTGGTTGGGAGACTGGAAAGTTGTTTTGGTTGGGAGACTGGAAAGTTGTTTGCCAACCACTCTTAGATATTGAACTTCATCAGCCTGGAGGTATCTGCATGAATGTTTTGCAGCTGGGAGGCAGCAACCAACCCCTCGATACATTTGTTTTTTTTTGGTACTAAGGCGCATACTTAATAATAATACTATAGCCTCATGACTCATTGGCCCAAAAGACGACACTCTCATAGTCAAGGGCAAAGGATAGTCTAACCACTACTACAGGGAAGGCCTTTGGTCACTTGGCCAAAATGAATAATAGCTCCGGCAAAACATGCGCCCGGGACTAAAAAGGCCTTTAGACTAAAAGTCCCCCGCCCAACGGCTATGGTGTCGGGCATGTGCAGTGGGGACTTTTAGTCCCGATTGGTGTTACCACCGGGACTAAAGGCCAATCTTTAGTCCCGGTTGGTGTTCATAACCGGGACTAAAGGTTTTGTGTCGGTTTGTGACACCAAGGGACTAAAGATAGGCCTTCAGTCCCGGTTGGTGTTAGGGACCGGGATTAAATCCTTCCCCCATATTTGAATCCTTCTTTCTCCCCCGGCCGAGCCGTCCGAGCTCACTCTTCTTTGTTCTTCATATTTTTCATGTGTTCTTGCTTGATATTTGCTCATATCTCCGGCTATTGATTCATTTCATCACTTCTACGCCGTCATCGACTTGTTTAGAGGTCACTAGCTTCATCTTCTCAAGTTTTAGCAGCAGCTTTTTTTGTTATTTTATGGTGTTATATATGTGGTTTTTTATTTTTTTATTTCTACACTATTTTAAACTCCAATCACTTCATCGTTTGAATATTTGAATGATAGTAACTACAATTAGTTCCCTAAAAATTAACTTTTTATTTGAATGATAGTAACTACAATCACTTCTTTATATATGTGGTGTTATATATTAGGGTTTTTATTTTAATTAGTTTAGGAAAAAAATTAAAAACTTATAATACTTTAATTTGCAATTTGTGACCGGGTTAATTAGTTAATTATAACTAGTATGCATACCACATTTTATGATTAGTTATAAAAATAGAGAACTTTGGTGTTTTTTTAATTTTGCTTGTTTAGAAAAAAAAATAGAAATAGAGAATTTTAGGTTATTTGTTACTTTTATTTCTGTATAAAAAGTTAGAAACTTATAATACTTTAATTTGCAATTTGTGACCGGGTTAATTAGTTAATTATAACTAGTATGCCTACCATATTTCATGATTAGTTAGAGAAATAGAGAACTTTAGTGTTTTTTAATTTTGGTTGTTTAGAAAAATTAGAAATAGAGAATTTTAGGTTATTTGTTACTTTTATTTCTGTATAAAAATTAGAAACTTATAATACTTTAATTTGCAATTTGTGACCAGGTCAATTAGTTAATTATAACTAGTATGCCTACCACATTTCATGATTAGTTAGAGAAATAGAGAACTTTGGTGTTTTTTAATTTTACTTGTTTAGAAAAATTAGAAATAGAGAATTTTAGGTTATTTGTTATTTTCATTTTTGTATAAAAAATTAGAAACTTATAATACTTTAATTTGCAATGCAGAAAATGACACGTCATTGGATATATAATGCCGATCGCCGCTCTAAAGAATTCATTGATGGTGTGCATTATTTCTTAAGAGTGGCCGAGGAAAACAAGCGGGATGGATTCATATGTTGCTCATGTGCCTTGTGTCAGAATTTGAAGAAATATTCTAGCTCTAGAAGTATTCACTCACATTTATTGAAGTCGGGTTTCATGCCAAACTATATTTGTTGGACCAAGCATGGAGAAACCGGGATAATGATGGAAGAATGTGAAGAAGAACAAGAACAATTGGAGTCGACGACATTATTGCTCAATACGGTGACTTCGATGATACAGCAATGGGAGAAGCTGAAGAAGAGGGAGGTGCAGAAGGCACACCTGCTGAAGATGATGCTCTTGGTGATGTCATTCGTGATGCACAGAAAGATTGCAAAAGTGAAAAAGAGAAGGCAAAGTTTGACCGCATGTTAGAAGATCACAAGAAATTACTATACCCATCCGCCCAAGATAGGCAAAAAAAATTGGGTACAACACTGGAGTTGTTAAAATGGAAGGCACAGAATGGTGTATCCGATAAGGCATTTAGGCAATTACTGAAGATCCAAAAAAAGATGCTTCCGAAGCCTAATGAATTGCCCGCCACTACGCAATAAAGCAAAACAGTCGCTCGTCCTTTGGGATTAGAAATCCGTAAGATACATGCATGTCCTAATGATCGCATCCTGCACCGTGGCAAGGACTACGAGAATTTAGATGAATGCCCCGTATGTAAAGCATCACGGTATAAGATCGGGCGAGATGACCTGGCGATGTTGAGGGGGAAGAACGCCCGGGGAAGAAAATCCCCGCAAAGGTTATGTGGTATGCTCCTATAATACCACGCCTCAAACGTCTTTTCGTAAAACAAGGACCATACAAAGTTGTTGCGGTGGCACAAAGAAGACCGTAAGGTAGACAACATATTGAGACACCCCGCCGATGGGTCCCAAAGTGGAGAGCAATAGACAGGAAATTTCCAGAGTTTGCAAAAGACGCAAGAAACTTAAGGTTCGCTTTAAATGCGGACGGTATGAATCCTTTTGGTGAGCAGAGCAGTAATCATAGCATTTGGCCTGTTACACTATGTATCTACAACCTTCCTCCATGGTTACGCATGAAGCGAAAGTTCATTATGATGCCGGTGCTCATCCAAGGCCCGAGGCAACCGGGCAATGACATTGATGTCTATCTAAGACCATTAATTGAAGAACTCCTACTTTTATGGAGCGAAACACGTGTTCGTGTGTGGGATGAGTACAAACAGGAACACTTCGACCTACGAGCACTATTGTTTGTGACAATCAATGATTGGCCTGCTCTAAGTAATCTTTCAGGGTAGACAAACAAGGGATATAATGCATGCACACATTGTTTTGATGACCTTGATAGTATATATTTAAAAAATGCAGAAAGGTCATGTACCTTGGGTATCGTCGATTTCTTTCTATGAATCACCCAGTTAGAAAGAAAGACAAGCATTTTAAAGGTAAGGCGGACCACCGATGCAAGCCTCGCAAATGTAACTGAAGAAGATGTATTGAGATGGTTAAGGATATGAAAGTAGTTTTTGGTAAGGGACAGGGCAGCCAACCCGGTTCCAAAAGATGCAATTTGGTCATGCACCCATGTGGAAGAAGAAGTCAATATTTTGGGAGCTACCCTATTGGCAAGTCCTAGAGGTCCGGAATGCGATCGACGTCATGCACCTGACAAAGAATCTTTGTGTGAACCTTCTAGGATTCATGGGTGTGTACGGAAAGCCTAAGGATTCACTTGAAGCACGACAAGACTTGCGGCGTATGGAAGAACGAGACAACCCGCATCCAGAGAAGACAGATGATGGACGCTAATATTTAAGACCTGCTAGCTACACTCTTAGCAATGAAGAGAAAGAAATTATGTTTGAATGCTTAAGCAGCATCAAGGTCCCATATGAATTCTCCTCTAATATAAAGGTATAATTAATGTGCCCGAGAAGAAATTTCTAAACTTAAAGTCGCATGACTGCCATGTGCTTATGACGCAATTGCTTCCAGTTGCATTAAGAGGAATTCTACCTCCACATATACGTCTGGCCACCGTAAAGCTATGTGCATTGCTCAATGCAATTTCTCATAAGGCAATCAATCCACTGGAACTAGCTGCTGTACAGAATGATGTGGTTCAATGTCTTGTCAGCTTTGAGTTAGTGTTCCCTCCATCCTTCTTTGATATCATGACACACCTCCTAGTTCATCTGGTCAAGAAGATCAATATTCTTGGTCCTGTGTTCCTACATAATATGTTTCCCTTCGAGATGTTTATGGGAGTCCTGAAGAAATATGTTTACCGGCGTGCTCGGCTAGAAGGAAGCATCGCAGAGGGCTATGGGAGAGAGGAGGTCATTAAGTTACGTGTTGAATTCATTCCCGAACTTGACCCAATTGGTGTTCCTGAATCGCGACACGAGGGGAGACCGAGTGGAAAGGGAACACTAGGAAAGAAAACATACATCGGTACGGGGGACGATTATTTCAATAAAGCGCACTACGCAGTTCTTCAAAACTCATCCGTAGTGGAGCCGTATGTCACGAAACACAAGGACTTTCTTCCTAGAGAAGAACGAAGCTTGGCTTATGCGTCAAGACATGGACACTTTCGGTGATTGGTTACGAAAAGAATGTCGGGGTAATGACCAGATTGATGAGCAACTGTATTTGTTGGCTAGGCAACCATCATGGCACATCCTCACGTACAAAGGGTACGAGATAAATGGAAATACATTTTACACCATAGGCCAAGATAAAAAAGCACGAACCAAAAACAAGTGGTGTTCGTATGCAGATACGCCCACGTAGACCGAATAGAAACAGACAAACATATTATGGCCGCATAGAGGAGATTTGGGAACTAGACTACGCACCTAATTTTAAAGTCCCTTTGTTCCGGTGTCGATGGGTGAAGATTACCGGAGGCGGGGTAACAGATTGACAAAGACTATGGAATGACAACGGTGGACCTCAACAATATTGGTTACAAAGGTGAACCATTCGTCCTTCTGCTGATGTGAATCAGGTGTTCTATGTGAAAGACATGTCTACAAAACAGAAAGAGAGAGAAAAATAATAACAAATCAAAGAATGAGCCAAAAACGCCATATAGTTTCTCGGAAAAAGAAACATTGTGGGAATTGAGGACAAGTCAAATATTCCGAGAAGATTATGAAAGGGATGACCGAATCACGCCTTTCAATGTGACCAAAGATCCGAGCATCCCGATAAATGCCGAGGACACTCCATGGTTACGTCAAGATCATGACCAAGGAACATACGTCAAAAGAAGATCATTCATGCGTGCCCGCCTAATATATAGTGATGTTTAATAAATAGAGTGTATTAGACATTATGTATGTGACACTTGTAACTTCAGATGTTTGTATTAATTTTTTTTATTTTATATCATTTCAAATAATGAAATGACTTGAAGTATTTGTTGCTAAGCATGTGCAAAGTAAGAAGTATTTTCTTAATGCAAAAAAGATTTTATGTTCCTAATTTTTCAAATAAGTAATTACACAAAAAGAAAATAGAACTGTTATTTTTTAAGAAATTAATACCCATTCTTTTATTTACTATGCAAGTAACAAAAATAATCTATTTAGAAATAGCATAGATAAAAAAAAAAATAATCTAATGTAAACTGTAGGGTTGAAAAAATAATTCGATTTAATGGTGAATATCACGTATATCACGATTTTAGAGATAAATAGTGATACATGAACAAAATTTACGTTAAAATAATACAAAAATAAATTTCTTATTGAAAACAACTAGTTTAAAGTATTTTAATTAAGTCAGACATTTTTGCATTAACAAAATACTAATTATTTTTAATATTTATATTTGCTATTATAAGGAATGAAAAGATTTTATGTTCCCAATTTTATAAATAAGTAATTACACAAAAGAAAATAGAACTATTATTTTTTAAGAAATTAATACTCATTCTTTTATTTACTATGCAATTAACAAAAATAATCTATTTAGAAATAGAATAGATAAACAAAAATAATCTAATGTAAACAGGCGGGTGGAAAAACCTTTAGTCCGGTTGGTAATACCAACCGGGACTAAAAAGGTCACCTTTAGTCCCGGGCCATGACACCAACCGGGACTAAAGGTTGGACCTTTAGTCCCGGTCGCGTACCACCGCCCGGGACTAAAGGACTTTTAGTCCCGGTTGCTTACCACCAACCGGGACTAAAAGTCCCCGTGAGGTATTAAAGGCGGGTCGTCTTCCTCCTCCGATCCAAGTCCGTGCACGCACGTAGCCCTAGCCTAACCGCCGCCGTCTCCCCCCGCCGTGTCTCGGGCCGCCCGTCTCAGCGCCGCCGTCTCCCGCACCGCCGTCTCAGCGCCGCCGTCCTCCTCCCGAGCGGCCGCCGCCGGGAGCATCGGCCGCCGCCCGCGCCTCTCCGATCCACCCCGCGAGCAGCGCGCCGCCGCCTCGTTCTTCTTCTCCGGCCGTCCTCGCCCCTCCCCCGCGCCGCCGCCTCCCTTCATCTCCGGCAGAGGCCCGCCGCCTCTCCTCCCGAGCAGGCGCCGCCGCCTCCCAGCAGCGCTCGCGCCGCCGCCTCCTCGTCGATCTTCTTCTCCGGCCGGCCGTCCTCGCCCCTCCCCGCGCTGCCGTCTCCTTCATCTCCGGCGAGGGCCCGCGCCGCCAGGCCTCTTCTTCGTCTCCGGCTAGGGGAGGGTCGCCGCCGCCGGCCTCTTCTTCTCCCGGCCGGCCGGAAGCGGCGAGGAGCGCCGCCTAGCTCGCCCTTCTTCACTCCGGCCGAGCAGGGAGCGCCGCCTCCTCTTCTTCACTCCGGCCGAGCAGGGAGCGCCGCCTCGCCGTCCTTCCACGCGCAAGGCGGTGAGCGCATCATTTGTGTTGTATGTGTGTGTGTTGCGTTGGCCATCGAGTCGATCGCGGATGTGTGTTTGTGGATGGCCATCGAGCCGTGGACAATGCTTGTGTTGTATGTGTGTTGTGGCCGGCCATCGAGCCGAGAGCATCTCCATGCGGGGACTTGGCGCGAGAAAGAAAGCACGCACGCGACTTAACGGCCTTAATTTTATTCAAAACCCTAACGACCTAGCGACGCGATCTATCGACGACTTAGCGATGACCCGGACGAACCAAGGGGCGACCTAGCGGCGACCGGACGAACCAAGGCACGACCTAGCGGCGACCCAATACGACCTAGCGATTAACCAAGGCACGACCTAGCGGCGAACCAAGACGACCTACGCGCGACCTAGGGACGAACCAAGACACGACCTAGCGACCTAGCGACCACCGGATAACTTATAATATAATTAACTTTATTAATGACAACTTATAATATAATTATGTCTAGTAACTTGACACGGATTATAACTTATAATATAATTATGTCTAGTAACTTGACACCGGATTATAAGTATAACTTAATATTATTAACTTTATTAATGGTAACTTATAATATAATAATTATGTCTAGTAATTTGACACCGGATTATAAGTATAACTTATAATATAATTAACTTTATTAATGGTAACTTATAATATAATTATGTCTAGTATCTTGACACCGGATTATAAGTATAACTTATAATATAATTAACTTTATTAATGATAACTTATAATATAATTATGTCTAGTATCTTGACACCGGATTATAAGTATAACTTATAATATAATTAACTTTATTAATGGTAACTTATAATATAATTATGTCTAGTAACTTGACACCAGATTATAAGTATAACTTGTAATATAATTATGTCAAGTGACTTTATTATGTAATTTTATGTGAAGTAACTTTATTAATGGTACTTTTAATTAACTTTATTAACTTCCTCATATAATATCTAAAGTCTTGTAATATTGTAATATTTTAATATAATATCAAGTAACTTCATTATGTAATGTAATGTCATGTGATTTTATTATGTCAAGTAACTTTTAACACTTGATCCAATTTGCAGAAATGGCCGATTCGAATGACAACATGGATGATGCAATGATGGACCTAATCAACAACGGCGCCAATCCAAATCCCCAAAGGCGAAGATGATGGGAGTCAAGTACTTTGCTCGATTATGAAGAACTTGTGGGAGATAATCCCGATGAGGTCTATCTACAATCTAGTATATATGTATATACATGAAATTAAAATAAATGGCATTTGTATTAATATATTTATACTTGTTTGTGTAGCCCTCTGGATCGGCGACAACTTCCGGGAAGAGTAGAAAAGTACGAGGCCCGAGAAGCCGTTGGAGGGTCGGTACATTCTGTCGAAATTCGATGAGGGTACAGGCGAAGTACTTGGGGCAAATTCTAAAAAATTTGTTGCGCCTTTGTGGGTACCTTATAAGGGATAGGATCCTGATCAGTGCTCGTGAATGGAGGCAACGGAAAGATGACCCTAATATTAGTTTTGTCTCGGATCGTGACAAGGAATTGATTTGGCTAGATATCCTTCAACATTTCACGCTCGATACGGGATAATGCTTTGAAGAAGAAGATGAAAATCTGGGCTATGCAGAAGATGGACAAACAATTTTAGGCTTCGAAGAAGAAACTGTACAAGACTTTTGTTGCACATGACCGGACACCGGATTTCACCAACATGGCCTACGTCAAGTTGAGGCCTTTTTGGGATGAGTTCATACAGTTTAAGAACTCAGATGAGGGTCAGGCATGGATGATCAAGAATCTAGAAAATGCTAGACAAAAGCAATACCACCATCACTTGGGTTCAGGTGGCTACAGGACTGCTATTCCTAAGTGGCAAAAGCTGGAACGGGGAGATTCTTGACAAGGGGATCGAACAGAATCATCAGACCGGCTTTGGCGCGCCAAGTATTGGTTCTTCGGTCATGGGGGAACCCCGGACCTAGAGACCGAAAAGGTAGTGTGCGGCGAAAAGCTCTAGAGAGTGGGACAGAGAATGGCATATGCCCGAGGATTAGTTGAAAGTGGCGCTTGGCAGCCAAATAGAGAGAAGGATGAGCTGACATACGCCCTAGAGACTGCTGAATACGGTGGGCGAACAAGAGGCTATGGGGAGGTATCGTGGGAGCATGGCTTCCCTAAAGATAGACCGACTTATAGAAGCTGCCAAAGAAAGAAGGAAGAGGAGGCAGAGCGGTTGCGTAGGTTTGTGGCAGAACCTTCTAAATTATATGGCCCACAAGCACCGACATTGTCCCTAAGACCTCCGTCGGCTATGCTTGTACACCACATAACTTAAAAACGTTCCGTTCGGGTGGATCCCCCGATAAACCCACGATTACTCCAGGATCGATACTTACAGAGACATCACAGTATTACAACAGTTTTTAGATACAAATACCAGAGTAGCGGAAGACTTACAATAATTTAATTTACAAACCTTTTGCAAAACTTATACAAACCAGAGTGTCATTATTACAAACCAGCGGAAGTATCATTATATAACTTTATTACAAACCACTCAACAAAGGTGCCCTGCCCAGAGGCCACTCAATTCACTCCTCATCAGTCACTTCTTCGATAACCGTCATGCAACAAGAGCCGTAGCACTCTTGCCCATGCGGTTCACCTGCAACAGGTGTTGAACAAACCCTGAGTACAAAAAGTACTCCGCAAGACTTACCCGACCAAAAATTGGAGAGAAGACTCAGGAATGTTGGCTAATAGGAATCAAGGTGAGGCTTTAGCAAGATCAAAAGACACCCTTTTGCGAAAAGAGACTAAGCCAATCCTTACTTTAACAATCATTTGTCAAACACATGCCGGATTCAAAACCTTTCATTCTCACACTTTCATTCTTACTACGATGCCGGGACTCGGATCAAGTCTCCCATATCGTGGAGCACCGACGATTCGTATCGCTTTAATATACCCAGCTAGGGCTTCCTAGCCACACGATGTATGCAGGACCGAACATCTTACATACATCAACTCAACGCTTAGATTTCTCCATACCAGAACGGGTGTACAGTACACCATCTCTCTACGGCCGCTCGGTCACTTCGGCGGTGCGCATCGTAGGATGGGTACATGCTACTGTCCATTCTAGTAACGGATAGTCCAAGTGGAGCTTACCGCCATTAGCATGCGACTAGTACTATCCAATAACCTCATGATCCTAGGGCCAAATAACGGACGGTCCTTAACTGACACAAGTGGGCGACACTACACCGGGGCACTAGCCCTTCCTGATGCAAGTCACTCCACCGACGTCTCGAGTTACTCATCATCATGTTCTTGTTGTATATCATTGACCCCGTCGGAACAAGGATAAACAACAAGCAACATCAGGTTTTTGTAAATTCCCTTCAGGGAGTACTGTTATCACACCTTTGAAAACAGTTTATCAAAGCCTACACTAGTAGCAGGGCTAAGCGTATACTAAGCATTTCGAAATCAAAACAGGTATCCGTGGTAATATATCAAGGTACGGTAAATGCATCAAAGTAGGATGTCACACAACTCTTACACCTAATGCATTATATCATCACATGAAATCATAAAACTTTCAGAATACAAGGACGGGTTTGAATGCATCCGGGGCTTGCCTTGGGGCTCGGAGGAGTGAGGTTCGGGGATGGCTTTGCCGGGGATCCGGACCAACCTCCTCGCACCGAACACTTTCTTCAAAGGCAGGAGCTGGATCAACTCCTTCCTCGGACGGCACAACTACACGATTGAAATGCATGATTACGATGCAAATTGAATAAAAGAGCATGCGATAATGATGCAACGATTGTTAACCTATCTTGAGTACAACTTTTTCTTCACGATAACCTCGCACTAAGAAGGTATAACTAGCGTCGGCGATAACGGACTAACGATACGCAATCAACATGAAATGCCGAAGGTCATTAGGGTTAATGACCTAGGGTCATCACTCAATCCCAAAATCAAGCAACACTAATAGTGATTAAGGGTGATTACTAATTTATTAATCATTTTTACAGACATTGAAAGCCACTAATTAACTTGCTAATTGGAGATTAATTAAACCCTAATTAATCAAAGAATTAACTAATTAAACATTAATTAATCAAGGTTTTAATTAAGTGTAATACAAAACTTAATCAAAACAGGATCAAACTTCATAATTAAGATCAGCATCACCTAATTAGCACACAAAACAAATTTCATGATTTTTGGACTTATATTTTAATTATTAAAAATCATGGAAGTTGCATTTATTAATTAAAAGAGCAATTTAAAGCACAATTAAATTTTATTAGAAAAACAAAGTTAGTATTTTTATTTGACAGAGCATATCACAAGGAGCACACACATATTTTTATTACAATTTTATCTGCCCAAATAAAAATATAACAAAAAGGTGAAAATCAGCATTTTAAAAACAAAAGGAAAAAGAGAAACACTTTCCCTTCCCGTGCATCGGGCCCTTTGTGCAGCCCATGGCCCAACAGAGCCAGCGCAGCGCGGCCTGTGGCCTGCCCGGCCAGCGCGCAGCCCGCCCCGCCTCCTCCTCCTCTCTCTCTCTCTCTGGCTGACAGGCAGGCCCCGCTTGTCGGCCCCTTCTTCTTCCTCCCGCCCCCTTCTTTCCCTCCGGTGAAGCAGTGCACTGCGGGGCGCCGACGACGTAACTTGCCAACGACGATGCCCCCGACGAAACTAAGCACACCGACGGACTCTACGCCCCACGCCGCGCCCAACGAGCTAGTAAACGACCTATGCCGACCCCCGAGCGCCCGGGATGGTGACCACGGCGGCTCGCCGCCGCCACGCGGCAAGCCGACCGTGCTCATCGACCCTCCTCCGAAAAAAAACCGAGCATGGAAACCGACTCAAGATCGCGACGCGAACCCAGCGCACTATGAATACGACCTGAGCTGCTTTGACTAGAGAGTGGGAGCTCACGGTGGGTAGGCGGCGGCCGTGTGACCAGGAGAACAAAGAGATGATGACGCAACGATGATCCCGACAAGCGAAAGCCGAAAAGAAAAGGCTCGGCGCGGCGCGCAAGAAGCCGGGCGGAACTGTGTGCAACTGATTGGAAGCAAAGTGAGTGAGTGTGGTGCGCGAATTTGACAGAGGAGCAACGGCGGCCGGCGGTGAGCAGTGGAGATGAAAAAGAAGAATTGGCGGCCGGCTCGAGCTTTTATAAGCGCAAGGGTGAGCTGGGCAGTGGAAGGAAACTCCGCGACGACGACGAGCTGGGGCGGCATCGCGTGAAAGGCGGAAGGCGCCGGAACGGCCACGGCGACGGCGGCCGACCGGCCGGCATGGGCGGCCCGGTGAGGTGCCCCCTGTCTCAATCAGTAGCGAGCCGGCCCTTTTTTTCCATTTTTGAAATTACTTTTAAAACTTGAACTGTTCACAAAAATATCCCAAAATACAGATGACTCAAAAATTTGTGCTCTACAACTTTCAATAAAGGAGTTTGGTCAGATTCAAACTGATTTTTGAATTTGAAGTTCAAATTTGAATTTAAAAGCAAAACCCTAACTTTAGGGATTTTAAAATTACTTTCAAATTTTGAATAAAAGATAAAAATCTCCAAAAATAAAAGTTGTTCTATTTCTCAAGATCTACAACTTTAATTTAGGAAGTTTTTCATGAAACTAAATAATTTTTGAATTAGAGTTTAAAACTCAAAAGGGGACAATTTCCAATTCAAATAACTTTTGAAATTACTCCAAATTTTATTCAAAAACTTGAAAAACTTTATATACCAAAGTTGTAGAGCTCAAAGAGATGCAAAAACTGTATTTTTGGAGTTTTCCCAAATTTTGAATATTTTAAGGTGAAATTATAAAGGGGGCAAAAACACTTTGAAATTCACCCTTTTTGAAAGAATTTTCAAATTGAATCTTTGGGCAATTAATTAATGATGATGTGGCACTTTTCAAACCCAACCAATAGTACACTTTCAAAGTACAAAGATCATACTTTGAAATAGTATCATTGGTTAGCAACTTTTATTTATAAAATTAATTATGGTTAGCTCACCAAAATTGAAAATGACATTCAAATACCAACACTTAGCCACTTGAGCTAGGGTTTGGGATTTGAATTCCAAATTTAAAATTGATTCTTTCTTGCACCTTGTTTGACTTGTAAATTATAGTTGGGGTGTGAGTTAGGGTTAGGCAAACACTTGCAAACACCGGGGTTGATTTTAATTGATTGCTTTTATGGATAAAAGTAAACATGTGAGTGAAATTTAAATTATCAACACATACACATGTGATATAGAAGAGCTCAAAACACACCCTAGAATTGTAAACTCATTTTAGTTGTTTGAATTAGGGTTCTCTAATGATGAATGCTTATGCAATGATGATGATGACATGGCAGGTTTAGGTTAACGTAACACCGGAGGTGTTACAAGGTTGGAGGCAATGGTGATGGAGTCATGCGAAGCGGCTCGTGAAGCGATACAGCGAGAGAAAGCGCTTGAAGAGAGAATGAACGAGAAAATTAAAAGGCAAGTGCGGATGGCGGTAAGTTCTATACAAAGGCAAACCGCTTCGAGCACGGAGTCAACATTAGCCCCGGTCGGTTAAAAAGCGGTTGCGCTTCCACGGAGATGCCAACTATTCAAGACGGCGTGGGGCTGCGCTTTTCGGTGGATGACGCCATCGAACCTCGACAACATGTGAGCTGCACATTCCGGAGGGGCCCCGCCACGGTCATGGTTCTTTGTCGGTGTTGTAACTCCTATCGACCCTACGAAGACACCAAGAATCCATGGGGCAATAGTTCCAATTTGGATATGCTAGTGTCTTGGTGGATAGAGTTGTCAAAGGCTTGATAATGTGCAAAAACTTGAGATAGAAGGAGGTGATGGAGAGAAGACTCTAGGAGAAGCAGAGAAGATTTTCATTTGTTGGCGCAAGCGCTACATCATTATTCCTAGGGCATCACCTAGTAGTCTACCACCACTTCCTCGTCATGAACCTAACCCTAGGTGCAGATGAAACTTGACGATACATTTATTCACTAACTTTATTTTGTATTCCCTTAGTTAGCGGTTTACTCATATACCTCATTAGTTTCATAGGCGGTCACCAACATGTCATAGTCTTTGCGGGTGATGACGAGGCAAAGGCAAGACACGGCTGCATCGCCTCGGGCTCCAACGCCACCACCTCGGGCTCCAACACCGCCACCTCGGGCCCAACGCCCCCACCTCGGGCTCCAACACCGCCAACTCAGGCTTCAACACCGCCACCTCGGGCTCCAACGCCGCCTCCTCGGGCCCCAACACCGACACCGGCTGCCCCATCACCTCCACGTCGGGCTCCAACCCCCCCCCGCCCCATCGCCTCCACACGTGGCTCAGCGCCAAAACCGGTGGACCCACCCTTTAAAAAAAAGAGGCCGGCCACACAATCAAATGTGTCGGCCGCCCCCGCCAAAAAAAAAAAAAGAAAGCCTTCGAAAAGAAACAACCTATCATTCCTAAGAAGTTGTCCTATGAGAAGACTGGCTGCAGAACTAGATGCTTCGGTAAAGTCGGATGTGGGACGGTTTCTTCGAGAAACTTAAGGCCGAAAGAGAATCCAAGCGAAACCCCGAGAAGCCCTACCTCTTACTACGGCCGGAAGATCTACGGCAAAGGGTTCAGAATCAACAAAAAAAGAGGCGTGAAGCTCAGAAAGAATCATCATCTTTATCGGATTATGATCGCACTCTAAGCAAATCCATAGAAGAAGAGAAGAAGAAAGAGAAAAGAGCACGCAAGGGTGTAGCACAGCTCGGGGAACAATCAAAGCAATCAGTGCCCCCGCTAGTAATTGGGAATGAATATGGTTCAAATATCGACGTGCTAGACCACCGCCAGATACCGCAGATTTGAACTATGATGATCTTGACAAATTTTTTATGAAAGCGGTCTTAGCTTAGCCCAAATGATCATTTGGGGCACCAATTGAAAGTGCTCGAAATTGATCATTGGTAGAAGGAATATGCATATGGCAAGAGTCTATACAACCCTGCGGCCCTCAGCAAACTTGGAACGCAAATGTACTTGCTAAACCAGTGGTACATCGCAGCGTGTGGCAGAAAAGCGGATGACTATATTTGCGTCCGAATTAGAAACCATCATTACTTTCGTGGTGATGATATTATTTATGTTCAATTTAATGAGCTACACCAACTATGCCACATGGACGCCTCGGACAAATCTCTAATCGGTTGCTTACGTCTATAAGTGATTCTTTCTT
The DNA here is from genome assembly GCA_015844335.1 of Chrysopogon serrulatus. Classification (NCBI taxonomy): domain Eukaryota; kingdom Viridiplantae; phylum Streptophyta; class Magnoliopsida; order Poales; family Poaceae; genus Chrysopogon; species Chrysopogon serrulatus. The sequence goes on from JADLZL010001885.1 coordinate 85,332, forward strand.
TTAATAATGTCATTTGTAACTTATCATGTATACGTATAACTAATTATAGAAACCCGCTATACATATGCAGAAACATGATGAGGGACCTCAGAGTTAGAAATGACAAGGAGATTGGATTTGTGGATCCATATGTTATATTCAAAGACCCGAAGACCCCGTATGTCTTATGGAGAATTCAAACGGAGAGAAATCTATGGAGGTTCTTGATCAACTAAAAGGACAAAAGATATATACTCTTTCCCTATAACTTTAAGTAAGTGTTGTTATGGTGTGTACATTCTATTTAACTAATTAATCAGATCGGTATGAAGATATATAATTATTTTGCCTACACACAAATGCAGTTTTCATTGGATACTAATTGTGATTGATCTCTCGGCAATGTCATTTGGTAATCTATGACTCGTTGAGAAAACCATAGAAAGATTACCAAGAAATGATAGATATTATCCAAGGGTAACTTCGATCTCTAAATATTAATTTCTGCTCTTTAACTCGTAATAGATAATTAATAATAATCATTTTATTGCTAGGGTTTGGGCTTGGTTCGATGCGAGAAACATCGTCCGCATTTGAAAGCGCCACTTTCAAAGCCTATCCTACTTGATGGGTTCTACGGCGGACTTAGGGCAACAATTTGTGTAGCTACTATGTGTGCGAGTTTCTAACGGTCTATGCCAAAAGAACTAATCTAGAGCACCTAAAAGTATGTAACATGTATATATAATAAGTTTATTTCATTTATTTGTTGCTATTTAATAAATCTTATTCATACCTCTAACTTTTTTTCTTTAATGTCTATTAAAGGGGACGTGGTTGAAGGAGAAGGTGTTGGATGCGGTCCGCCTAAAAGGAATTCGAGGAGACAATCACAGGATTTCTTAACGACCAAGTCCCGAATCCCGGCGGCGAGTGCTACTTCAACCCCGAGGAGCCAATGAAACCAAACCAAGATGATCATTTGTACGATGCTTGAGTGGCGGAGATAAATTGTGTTGTAAATACTTTATCCGTGATGCATATGTGTAAATATTATATTATGGACTGTAGATATGTATAATATATATAGTATTTTATAGTATATTTATATGTAATGCTCTAAATTATATAAATTATAGGTGTGCGTTTATATAAACTAGCAAATTGAACAATACGCATTCGAAAATAATAATAATATAATTGTAAACCCTAAATGAAAAAAAAAAAAAAAAAAAAAAAAAAAAAAAAAAACTCTTTAGTCGGTTGGTAACACCAACCGGGACTAAAAAGTGGCGGCCAGGTGGCACACCGGCACTTTTTTAGTCCCGGGTTGGTGTTACCAACCGGATTAAAATGGACCTTTAGTCCCGGGCTATGGAACCGGGACTAAAAGGTGGGACATTTAGTCCCGAACCTTAGTCGGTTGCGTAGAAGGGACTAAAGGCCCTACGGCCCGGGGCTAATGCCCTTCTCTGTAGTAGTGAACCTGGACCATGGCCACTCCTAGGATCATCGGCCCTATTTGGAGTGCAAGATCCTCAAAATTTAGGAATAGAAAATATATAAAACTTTCCTTTGGGCTTGATTTCAAAGGAAAACTATAGGAAAAGAACATCCACTCAAGCTTGTTTCTCGTTTCCTGTGTTTTTCCTGTAGTTGATCCAAACACCTATTCCTTTTAAATTCTTGTGTTTTCATCCCTCTATTTTGCATATGTTTGCATATGAATTTTTATGTATTTCTATATTTTTCAATTTTGCATTCCATAGAGATCTTCAGACACAAAGCAAAAAAAAATAGGTGGACCTCATGCTTATTTTTCTCCAACAAAATGTACAAGATAGTTCATTCGATCATCCTGTAGGAATTTCAAAGAAATTTGTAGGCATCAACCCTTTGTTCCAGAGTCCTATAAGAAAATTTCCTATAGGGATTTATTTTCAAAATCGCTTTATTTCTCCTTCATTTCTACAACGGCTTTAATGCCTCTTAACAGAAAACATACAATAATCTATGGCTAATTTTATTTATACTCTATCCATACTCATGAAACTTCGTTTTTTAGACAAGGTTTAAGTCAAATATTAGGAACATAAATAATTAATAACTTTTCAAAATATTTAGTTTAAAAAGGTGAAACTAACATGTATAGATTCACCTTGAAACCCACTTTTATAAAAACAATTTTATTTTTATTTTTATATGTTTTAATAAAAAATAATAGACAGAGTTAGATTTTGAGGAATGTGTCTTTGTCCAAAACAATAGGCTTTATGGATATGGAGGGACATCATTATTGCCTCCCTCTAATTCATTGATAGCGCCCCTTAAGACATTTTTCAAGCTCCACCATTGCTTGTAGCGTGCTCCAAAGAACACATTTAAAAACACGAGAAATGGTAATACCATTGGTGCCCAGGATTCAGCATCCGGCCGGTAATCAACTAATCCTAAAACTTGCAGTACCACTGAGATCACTTATCTCAAGATTAAGAAACAATGATGAAGGGAGGGGTCCCCAGCAGTTGATGCGATCATGAGGGATTAGAATTTTTATTCTACGTATCCATACATCGAGGTGCCCCTGCCGTGGAACTACCGGTGCCCACCATTAGACAAACCGCAAAAGCCCAAATGGGCGGGTCACACTCAACACCGGTGTGTCCCCTCCCTAAAACCCTTGTCCCATGACCGGAAAGTGCGCGCGCAGCCCCGCACGGAACGACGAGGCCGGCAGTGGCGGCCACGGCCAGTGATCGCATGCACTCCTGCGTGGCGGGGCCGTGCGTGGCGTCTGCTGCTGGCGGCCTCGAGCGAGGCATCTGCCGCCGCGGTGCGGTGCGATCTCGTCGTACTCTGCAGCGAAGGAAGCCCTGCAACTTCTCGTGCATGTCGTCGTCCTGATGATTCGTGGCGGCGGCAAAGAGCAAAAACTGGGCAAGGCTCCGGCGGGGGAAGGAGCCAGCGGCTGCGTGCGTGGATGATGGATGGATCGGTTGGGTGGCGGTGGATGCGGACAAGATGCACGCACGCACTCGGCACACTGCTCCTGCTGTCTGTTCCCTCCCCGTCCCCGATGGAGATGGCGCGTACCGTACGTGTGTCCTCTCCGCATCGTCACGTGCCGTTGCAGAGGTATCCAAGAAGGGCCATGGATCGGGGTGGACGGACGCGAGACATATTATGGAATGAAACGTGTGCGGTGGGATGATGGGTACTAGTGTACTACGTGGAGCCCGCTGCCCACACACATGGAGGGGCAGCCGTGGCTCGACCTCTCGCTCTCGGCCATCACGCACTTCGGCCGGCGTGGATGTGGCCGATCCGCCGGGGACAGCCCACGCGACCGCCCACGAACGTGCGGATCCAATCACCAATCGTTCTAGCGACTGCATGCCGTTGCCGAGGTATGCAGGGGGCGGAAGCGGAACAGTGGGTTGCAATCGGCACTGCCGCCGTCCTGCCATGCATGCCGTCCATTTGTACCACAACGTCCGGCCATATATTCACACCCTTCAGCGCGCGGGAGATGAAGACCACGCCAGTCAGAAGCAGCTAAATGCATCCGCTACTATCAACGTGATTCGTGATGTTTCAACTGTCGCCTTCATTTTCTTGGACACGGCAAAGGCAAGGGCCCATCCATGGTCCGTCCGGTTCCTGGTGATATATAGCCACCGAAACCCTAGAGGTCTCCTTCGGCTATGCCAATGCCCTAATGGCTAATGCCCTATTATATATTGGAATAAGTCTAAATAACCCCCCAACTATCAAGACCGGTCTAACCAAGACCCTAAACTATAAAAAAAAGGTTAATCTACACCCTAAAGTTTGCAAAACCGGGCAAAGAACACCCCAGCCGGTTTTGCCGGGTGGTTTTGCTGAGGTGGCGGCCACCGTGGTCGGGCCGTATGACACGCAGGCGCAGGATGCATGCGGCCGACTAGTGGGCCCCACTTGTCGCGTGCCATCTCGACACTCGGCCGCACCGGCAAAGTGGTGTAGACGGCGAGCCGGTCCGGGTCCTGCACGACGCCGCACGCGCCATGGCCGGAGCACGTGGACGGGTGGCGCCGGCGTAGAGTGGCCGCCGTGGCGCCCGTGGCCGCTCATGCCGCCGTAAAAGCCGCGATTTCGCAGCGCCATGGCAAGGAGCAGGGACGCGATGGCGGCCGGGTGAAGGCGCCGACGACGCCACGACGCTGTGGATGGCGGGAGGTGTAGAACATGGCGGCGGCGGGTCGCCATGGGTGGTCCAGCCACGACGCTGGCGCAGACACGCCGCGGAGACGAAAGGCGACGGCTTTTGTCCCGGTCCACGCCGGCCGCACCGCCGCGGCGAGGAGCTTGGAGGAGCGGCGTGGAGCTTCGGCTGGCTGGCCGCCGCCGCGAGCTTCAGCGCTGAGCCGCCGCCGCGAAGCTCCACGTGCCGGCCGCCGCGCAGCTCAGCAGCGTCAGAGCCGCCGTCGCGAAGCTCCGCGACGCTGGCCGCCGCCGCAAGCGCGCCTCCGCCCGTGAGCTCCGCGTGCCGGCCGCGCAGCTTCGGGCCGCTGGCTGGCCGCCGCCGCGAAGCTTCGAGCGCGAGCCGCCGCCGTGAAGCTCCGCGTCGGCCGCCGCGAAGCTTAGCGCTGCGGGTCGCCGCCGCGCAGCTCGCGAAGCCGCCGCCGCGAAGCTCGCATGCCGGCCGCCGCCAGGAAGCTTCAGCCAGCGTGCGAGCGCCGCCGCGAAGCTTTCCACGTCGCGGGCCGCCGCCGCTGAAGCTCGCGCTGGCAGCCGCCGCCGCCGCGTCCCAGCGCGTGCACCGTCGCAGCCCACGCCCGCGAAGCGCCGCCAAGGCCGCATCCGCGGCCGCTGCGTCGGCGAAGCTCCGCGCCCGTCCTTCCACACCCGCGCCCGATGCGAAGCCGCCACGCCCGGCGCGCCCGACGCGACGGGAGGAAGGAGATAAGGGGAGGGGAAAAAAAAAAAAGAATCGACACGTGGGGCCCACCCGTCGGGCCACCCCGCTAGGCCTTGCTTGCGCCCACCGTGGCAAAAACCGCCACACGTGGATGCCACCAAGCAAAACCACCCTCCAAAACCGCCCTGGGGGGTTTTTTGCACCGGTTTCGAAAGTTCGGGCCTACGATACCCGGTTTTATAGTTCGGGGCCTTGGTTAGACTATGCCGATAGTTCGTGGGGGTAAGTAGACTTTTTTTCCATTATATATTTATATACTGCCACTACCAGAAAGCTGAGATTTCGTGAGAATGAAAATACTCTCATGAAATATGATTTTACCCTCATGAAAATGATTCGTGAGAGTGAACCGTCAGGCATTAGTTCTCACGATATTGAAGCCAGGAAAACACAGTTTTCATGAGAGTTAACTCTCATGATTTATTTTCGTGGGAAACATTCCTGAAGGCCACCTCCATGAAAATCATGGTGTCGTCAGGTTTTGAGGGATGTTTCCATGGTGATATTCCGTGGAGGTCACCGTCATGAAAATAATTCATGAGAGTTTTAGATCACCGTCATGAAATTAATTCATGAGAGTTTCAGGTCACCGTCATGAAATTAATACTATTTCATGAGAGGGAAACATCACCACGAAAAAATGTTTGAACCATCACAAAATATAGTTTTCATGAGAAGGAGAAGACACCACGAAAACATTTTCAACTCTCATGAAATATTGTTGTTTCAGGGGTCCAATACCCCCACTAATTGGAAAAAATCTCAATCCAAATTCCAAATGCACATATATATATGGTCCAAATGTCATCCAACACAAATACAATCAAATTTTAATAATACATTGAAATGCCATAGAGTGCTCAAACATGCATATTAGAGTGCTTAAACATTACATTAAAATGACAGACTACCTGACAGTCATAGCAAACTAACTTACAGTCATAGCAAACTAACTTAAGTCCCAACACCTACATAGCTTTGAGTTCTTACAACACCCAAGGGCCATCAGATAGCAAAATAAGCCTAGCATCCATTAGTTTGGATCAGAAGAACCCGATAGCATGAGGGTACCATGTTCAGTTTACTCCCATCCATTGCATCACTTGTCCAACCCCCTTTTGGATACAGACTTCATCGCAACATATGCGTCCAAAATTTCCTACATGACCACAAAATGAATGAAGTTACAGAATAGCCTGAGAACATGCTTAACTTGAAACAAAATAGGTTCAAATTATGATGCTAATGCAAGCTAAAGTATTTACTGAGATAAAGGTACTACTTAGCATAGAAAAAATCACACCTGTAACAAAGAAATTAGGACATGAATAACAAATTGAACTCACAAATATCAAGCCAAATAAATAAGATATGACTATATGAGGCATCTATCTTTTGGGTGGCGACAGATTCAGAATAATCACTAAATCTTTTGAATGGCTAAAAATTCAGAAAAAGAACCATTGAAACTAAGGCTAGAAAAATCTTCCGAGGATCAGACTATCACACTGGGTTGATAATTTGGTTACTGCAGATCACACAATTACACTGGGTTGATACACCTTGACATATTTGAAGCTCTCAGCATTTTATAAACATGAATCACATGCATATTGGTCATGGAACCCAACCAGAAATGACATATAAATATTAACTTTAACTAAATATACAGATGTTACTACTAGTAGTCATATAAATTCACAGGTGTTATCCTTCCTGGCATGAAAAGGCACTGGAATCGCCAACCCACAAACTGAAATAAGTGCAACCTGAAAACAGAAGTAGTGTCAATAAAAAAAAATTTGCATTCATCACATAGTTTGCTACTTTTCTCATATCTTCAAGACAACTTGACTAAAACCTGGTGTAAACTCAGACAATATATCCACACAGCCACACAGGTTTTCCAACATACAAATTTGAGGACTAAAGTTGCATGACAGTTAGATAATAGTTCAAGGACATGTCAAATCCTAAGATTGAACAACAGCAACCACATAGGCAGTCAAATAAATATGCCAGCTAAAAAACACATTTGCTTAGTAGAGTTTCAAAAAACTGAAATGACAAGTTGCTGCTGTATTAGAGTTTCAGAAAACTGAAATGACAAGTTGCTGCTGTATTGAAACTCAAACAAGTTGCAGCCAAAGTTAACTTGACAACTTGAATATAGAATTTCTAAATTTCAGACAGTTGCTACCCACAACTTGAATATAGAATTTCTAAATTTCAGACAGTTGCTACCCACACATACACTGAAAGAAACGGCAGCCAGAGCATGTTATGAATAATAATCAAGCACTGCATATAGGTTTTGTGAAGGCAACAGAACATGTTGAAGAGAACAAGTCCAGATTATACACTACCACTCTAAGTCAAACATAGAACATGTTAAGATATCCTATCGATTCTTAATGTACTGCATGTTTGCAAAGGGCTGTGAGAGTCTTCACCTAACTATCTACAATTAATAGATTAACAGAACTATCTTTTATGGGAGGCATACCGGACAACAATTACAGACTTCCTGGAAGCCCACATATAGTTAATGGAAATAGGGCACGTTATCTACCTAATGGAAAGCCCTAGTCAACAGCTCTTCCTCAAACTGATTATTGAAAAACAAAACCTATCTACCTAATGAAAAGCTAGTTTCATTTGCTCACCTTGGACACGACCAGAGTGGTTGTCTGGCCGCCCGAGATGGGGCTTGCCGCTGGAGGAAGAGCTCCTAGGGCGCCGAGGTTGCCGACGACAGATCCAGCCTAGCCGCTGCCGGAGGTGCCACGCCCCGCGTCGATCCGCGCTCCAAACCCCGCGCCGCCACCGGAGGGACCTCGCGCCGCCGCCCCACCGCCGTAGGCACCGTGCTCCTCCTCCATCTGGGCTCTAGGCCCCGCGATGCCGTGGGAGGGAGACCCGGGATATGCGCCGCCACGCCGCCTTCGGAAGGGCTGTGCCCCGCGCGCGCCGTCGAAGGGGCCGCACTCGATCCACGCGAGAGAGAGAGAGAGAGAGTCGGCTGAGGGAGGGAGGAGAATGAAGGAGACGGATGGAGGGGTCAGTTATATAGTCTAGGGTTTTAAGTGGGCCGATTTGGGCCAATGAGCAGAGGAAGAGGAATGTGCGGCCCAGGACCGAGCACTAAGCCTTAAACATTTAACAAAGTTTAATTTTCTATTTATCTAAGTTTAATTTATACACTATTTGATTAAACACTCTTTTGACATAAGCATCCTAATACAATTATATTCATGTACCCAAAATACTTTGTAAATGCATTAGACTACATATATATCTCTCTGTAGAACTTTCAAAAAAATTTAGAACTCGATTTACCATTTTTAATAGTTTAAATGAATTTCTACGCACTTTTGGAAAATAACTACAATTTGAACTACACGTCCTATCTAGCAATGTCCAAAAGTCATGGAAAAAATATATGTAAGAAGATATGTTCTATTTGAGCTCAGATCTAGAAAATCGAGGAAGAATCCAAGTGACTTATATTTCGTGGCGGTGTAAGTTGACTCTCATGAAAATAGACAATTTCGTGGCGAGGATAATCATTTTCATGGGTGGCATTAAAATACTCTCACGAAAACAGCTTATTTCATGACGGTATGTAGAGCACTCTCATGAAAATGAGTTTTCATGACAGGATTTACAATACTCTCATGAAAAATATTCTTTTCATGAGAGTGTTTTTAAAACTCTCATGAAAGTCTATTCCCGTCATGAAATCTCCGTTTTCTGGTAGTGTGCCCTATGTAGCAGCATGCACGCACGGAGCAGGTGGTTAGCGAGCAGGGCCACCGGCTGGCTGGCTACCCGTGCCGGGCCACGCAAGTCAACACAAACACAGACACGTCGTATCTTCTTCACCCACCCTTTACCTTACCTACCTTACGAGTCTACGACCAAGACTCGACTCGTCAATAAATTTCTCCCAAACTTTTTTTATGTACTCCCTCTGTTTCATAAAACATGTAAATCTTATTTTTTAAGATAGAATTAGTGAAAATATATGCCCCAACTATCTTTTTCTCAAAACACTTCAAGAAACTAAAAAAATAAATTTATCTAAAATATTCACCTATAGTGGAGCAATACTAACCACATAAAATATATTTAAATATTACTCCATCTAGAATGTTCACCTAAAATATGTTAGGATTACATGTTTTTTGAGATAAAATTTGAACGCTAGAATTATATTTTTTTAAGACGAATGGAGTACTGCTAAAGTCCTAGCTAGCCGTAAATCAAAGTCGAGGGCTACGTACTGCCGGTCCGGTCATACCAGCTCGTCAAACGCCAGTTTATACGTACGTACAAGTACGATACGAGGCTTTTTGTGGCGGCACGGTACGGTACGCCGGTACGGGAACGTGTTTATGTGGCTCACGGCGAGATCGCGACTGCCATCTGACGCTGCCGGTGTCAACTGGCAGCGGCCGTGAGCCGTGTGGTGTTGTAGACTAGGTAGTGTTTATCTAGGTCTAGGGTTTGCCGGGGAAGGGTGTCTTCTCTGCGGCTGTGTCTTCCTGGCGGCGGCGGCGAGGCGTCGGCGGCGACGTCGCGGTGGAATAAGCCTTCCCGATCCCTTCCACGCCCCTTTGACGTTCTCCTCCGACGTCAATGGCGGGATCTCGGGAAGAGGGGATCGGGTATCCCCTTTGATGGAGTCCGCGCGCCGTTTTCCTCCATCGACTTCCCTCCGGTGGCGATTACGGGCGGCGCTTTTTGATCGGGCGCGGGGGCGGCAGGTGGGTGTTGTGGTTCGTTGGAGGGCGATCGAGCTCGATCCTCCGGGCGGGGCGGCGCTGCCCCGCGAAGCTCGATCCGGGAATCGGGCGGAGTTCGGGGGGGTGCCCCGGCCGATGTTCTTCCCAAGGAGTTTCTCATCCCGCGCCGCGCCGGTGTCTATACCGCGGCCGTCAAAAGCAAATCATGCGATTAGCTCCGCCGGTTCGGGGTGGCCATGGTGTCTTCCTCATCGACGGCGGCCGGCGATTCTTCGGCGGCGGCGGTCTGGGCATCTGGCGAGTTGGGGAAGCACACGGTCCTTGGACCTATTTGTAATTCTTGTTTTTTTGAGGGACCTGTGTGTAAGTTGGTTAGGACAGCTGTCTACGTATCCTCCAGCGTATCTGTATTCCTGTGCGTATGTGTACTTCCTTAACCAGCATTAATACAGGCATGTTCATCAAAAAAAGAATTGGGCGGTAAAGGACCGTCCGTGTTCTGGACCGCGGTGTATCTCCCCAGGAGATGGGTAAACCATCATAGGCAACCACCAACCGAGGCGCGATACCAGGTAGACTTGGATCTTGGTATCCCGGAATCCAAGGAAGGCATGGGGTGACACCTGGTCTACATGTCGATCGACTCTCATGATAGTTGACGTTGACAGGCAATGCGATTTGCATCTCAGAAACAAGAATCAGGCATAATAAATAGCACTGAGTTTCTTCTGTGCACAGCAACAAGTTTAACCATCAAACAGCTGCTTCGATGGAGAAGCGCGACAGTTTCGTCCAGTTTGTGATACGGGAACTTTTTCTTGTTCCTGTGTTTTTCCCAATAATAACAGGGGAATCTTATCAAGGACCACCTTGCAGATACGTATTATTGTCCTAGTTAAGACCTTTCGCAAATGGGTTTTTCATTCTTATTTTTGCAAAATGGGCTTTGCATTCTTATTTTTGTAAAAAAGTCTAAAAAATATCTGTCCAACGGTTTTGTAAATGGGCTTTGTATTTTTGTTAACTTAGCAAAAAGCAGGGAAAGACTTGCATATATGCACACCTCGTCCGTGCTTGGCATTCCCGACGCTTACGCTATTATTTCCCCCCCAAGACGTGGCTCCTTTGCCGCCGCGCCCAAAATTTCCTTTTTGCCAATTGATAATGCAAACTCCCAATTTTGCCAAACAAAATATACAAAACCGTTGGAGATGCTCTCATAAGATGAAATGATGCTTTGGGCGTATGTGCAAATGCAACAAAGAAGAAGAGACATCCCCGAGCCCCGAAGTTTCAGAAAACAGATAGAAGGCCCCTTATACATACATGTCCGCCGCCCGCGCATGCATGCCTAGTACATCAGCGTGGATGACTCCTGTTGCTCCAATGAGAAGCGAGCTGCACGTACGCGCGAAGAGTTCATTCGCGACCAATGATCCCCTGAGATTTCCGCTGATGAGATCTCTGTTTGAGACAAAACACAAAACTATATCGGTATCCATAGGAAATTACTGTACCTACCTCCTTTCACTTCACAGGACCTGATTGGTTTTTGGTCCTTCTCAATAGCGTAAATAAGGAAACAAGAGCCAAACTAATGTTTCTTTTTTGGAGAGTCCGGCATCTCGTAAATGATATCATTTTTGGAAAAGGCGAAAGCCTTATTTACGCCTCGCTTGTTTTTCTTCAAAACTACTTCACATCTATGATCCCAAACAATATTCTGTCAACCTCTGAAAAAGGGAAAGTAAGTTGTACCCCTCATAATTTTGGGCCTTACTTTGCCGATCTATCCGATAAAAATGAAAAGGTGACCTGGCTGCCACCTCCCCCGAACCGGATAAAACTTAATGTTGATCTTTGGTTTTGATCCCCCTCTAGTCATGCTTTGGGCTTGGCTTCATTGCAAGAAACCACATGGGTGAGGTCTTGTTCTCGTGGATGGTCCAGTTGATCTACAATGCATGTCTACCGAAGAAGTTGAATGTCTCGCGGCATGGGTGGGTCTAAAACATACTCGCCACCTTGAATGGGCGATCGGCTTGAATCGACGCTTTGCAACGGTATGCTACTTGAAATGATCCGAGCAAAAACCGCTCGCATCTTGCCACACCATTGAAGAAGCAAAGGAGATTCTTCAACAATTCCAGGAATTCAGAGTATCCAAATGCAACCGGAGTGCGAACGAGGCTGCTCATGTGTTGTGTCAGTTTGGTAGGAGAGAGCTTTCTGATGTTTTTGTTGCTAATGGCTTTCTGACCTGCGTGTTGGCGGCATTAGCCCCAATTTGTAATCACATTGTTTAATATAATTATGCTCTCCCCTTTCAAAAAAAAAAAAAACTTCAAATGATTTGGCTCCTTATCACAGCACATCGTTTTGGAAAGGATCATTCTAAGAATCACGTAGATATATATAGACGGGAGTCCAAATATACTTGTCTTGGAGAAAACTTGACAATTCCTTACATTTTAGAGCGCTATACCACTGATATTTGAAGGCAAAAGCTGCGTTAAGACTTTCGACATCTTGTGGAGCCCTATTCGGATCCCATTAATTAATTGAAAGTAGTATTTAGAAAGTGCATTCCAATTTTATTATTAAAATTACTTTCCAATTCTTCTAAATTCCTGGAAACCAAACAAAGCCTCAGAGAAATATAAGCGATCAAATTAAAATCCCTAGCACACTTAAATAGCATTAGATAATTATACCAATTATGCATTATAACTCCCTAGAAAAGTAACACGTGTAGAAAACAGTAACAAGCGTAGAAAGAGGAGCACGCAACCGGTTCTCTAGTGTGTCTGTGTGTGCCACCACCGGCCACCAAGGTTTTCTTCGGACAGTGGAGAGCAATATCAATAATAGGGCCCGAGCCTCCGCTCCGCCGCGCCCTACCAGCCAAATTGTGCTAGCCCAGGTTTAAATCACAGAGATGCAGCGCTAGATACCACATTTCAACAGATATTAAGGCCTAGGTTTACTTTCTATTGAATAGGTCTTTAAAACCAGCAGTACAGCTTCCTAATAACTACTTGTCAATTGTAGGTTTATAACGCTTGAAAAAATTTTGGTTTGAGGCCCCGTTTCAAGCACAGAATTTTTTTTCCTATTGGGATGCAGTTGGCAATCTGGAGTGCAAAACTCCCCATCTGCCAAAACATGCTGCGGGCTGGAGCAAGGAAGGGCAAAACAAGTAAATCTATATTTCAACAAAGGTTTTGTATCCCAAATAGCCAAGGAATTAAACGAGTAAGTTCATCTCAATCATGAAGATCTGAATTAACTGAGACAGACAGAAAAAGAATAGGAACAACCATGAAACATTGCTCATTGCTGAGGCACACTCAAATTCATGATAAAACATCAAGATAGGGTAACAAAACTTTGGTTCACCAGCAAACAAACCAGCATAATATCCAACACTGACATACTACGTATCAGTCTCCTACAAGGTTAAAATTCAGACATCATGACTGGTTGCCTCTGCACTGATGATAACGATATGACACAGCACTTAGTCGAACAAGCTGAAGCCCATGTCCTGCAAAAAAATATTCAACAGCAAGTGGCTAAGCTCAGTTTGATAGAGCAGTGTTATTATGACTGGTTGCTAAAATAAGACTAAGCCAGGATGACATTTGGAGTGAATCACAAACAAACATGAAATAATGTATTTGATCATGCGAAACAGAAAGAACAATGCTGAGTGAGCTTACATCATCACTCTCTTCCTTCTCTTCCACCTTCTCTTCCTTCTTCTCAGCTGCAGGAGCAGCACCACCAGCAGCAGGGGCAGCTGCTGCAACAGCAACACCACCACCGCCGCCGCACGGGACAGAAGCAAACCTCTCCCTACCAGCAGCAATGAGCTCAGTGATGTCCTTGCCACTCACTTGGGACAACAGGTGTTCCATCTTCTCAGTGTCAATCTCAGCACCAACTGCAACAAGAAATTTGATTAATTCTACACAGAACGCATCATACCATAAGATTGTATTTGTATTGCAGTGATCAATTCAACACAGTAAAAAATATAATCAACTCAATTTGTTCATTGACAATTAACAGGTAAATGATCATCCTTATCAGCATTCTACAATCAAGCATCTGCCAAACTAGATGCCTTCTTTTGACCGAAATAAGCTAAATTAATTAAGAATAATAAAAGATTGTAATGGGTACTCAGTTAAATGTAATTACCTGACTCCAGAATAGTTTTTTCAGATCCTCCACAGAGGGGTCATTGTTGCCAGCGAGGACAGCAAGCAGATAGGCAGCAATAAACTTCATCCTGTTCAAGCCAAAAGTAGTGTCACAATTAGTCCATAACTTTAGCACCCTGAAAGTAACTAAATCATGAAATACAGTCCGCAAACTAAATGAAATGATTATACAAATTATCCTACATATCAAATTGAGACCACATAGTAAATCTACGAGTAAAGGAAATTTATGTGTAACAAACAATGACGTCAAGTGTTTCAAAGTGCAGGGGCGATACACCACTAGGAAATTTCCACCGGCATTATCCAGATACAGGAATCCATATAAACTGAGACATCTCTACTATAGAAAGCACTAAGTGGCGAGAAGAATCTTAACCATGGTTTCGCCTGCAAGTAAAACCAGGCTAATAATTGGATCACACAAGCCGAAAATAATTTTGTCCTAATTGCGCCAACCTACAATCAGGGTACCGAGCACAAATTTAACATCTCATCCAGACCCGAACCTCCACAACCAAATAAACATGCAAAACACCTCTGTTTCACCAAATACAAATCTACAGCGCCATTATAACACTAGAAGACCATGCATTTTGCAACAAATATACCAGCACTAACAATCAGATTGCTCGCTCTAATAATCCCGAACCAGATCCCTCACTCTAGTGATCCCGAACCAGGATACGTAAAACCAGGATTGAGAGGCCATACCTGGATCGTGGAAGGAGCTAGCCGAGAAGTAGGGGGCGGGGGCGGGGCGGCGGCGGGGGCGGCGGCGGCGGCGGAGGGTTTCTGCGAGGAAGGGACTAGTGAGGTTTGAGGAGCCACTATTTATACCTCGCAGAAACCCTCTCCCATTCCTTACTCGTTGGCCCAACAAGGCCCATTAGCCATAGGCCCAGCTTCTCCCAGGCTCTCCCCACCGCAGCACCAGGAGCCCACAGAACCCCTCGCGCAGGCACACGCGAGTAACCCGGAGTCGCCGACTTGTTGGGTCCTTCCTCCTGTCTTCCCTCTTCTCCCCACACATTTCCAAAACCCTGACGGCTGCGGCGGACGGCGGTGACGTGGCGCTGCGGGCGGCCGCGCCTGGCGTGCAGGGTGGGCATTCGAGCACCGAACGCTCAGTTTAGGGTCTGCCACTCCGCCGATTGGAGCAGAGCCAGTGAGCCACTGCCGATTGGAGCCTCCACGGCCGGCTGGGCGCTGGGCGGCACCTAGAAGCCAAGGCGACGGGCGATTGCCGATTGGAGCAGAGCCCGTGAGCCACCACTCTACCTGCCCTGTCTGCCAGCGCCAGTGAATTGAATTTGTAAGTTATTAATTTGGTAAGTCACTCAATTGGCTTGAGAGCAAGTTGAGTTGCCTTGTAATTTGTAAGGTTTTTTTTTAATCATTTTTGTTGTTTCATATTCTCTCTGTATTTTAGACGTTGTCACTTTGATAGGTTCAACAGTTGGTACTTCTATGTTAAACAATTTCAAGTTATGCCCAATTCTATGAAATCATGCTTAAATATGTGTTATATCTGCAATATTTATATAACTACTACTATATGGTAGTATGCATTGCCAAATATTAGATTTAGGATGTAAAAAATATTTGATGACCCTTTATATTTTGAATACCCCACCTCAGAATCCTAGGCCCACAATTGCTGCAGGTTTTCCGGTGTTAACTGACTCAGGTTGCTTGTTCACTGGGGGTTTGCGAGCTTAATCCTCCACCATGGATGGTAAGCGCATACCTTCTCTCTTTGTGTTCTCATTTTGTTACTTACATGTAGGGATGAAAATGGGACAGGTATTTCCTGATATCCGTCCATCCCGAAAGGGCTTAAAGACTACATGGATAATCTGTATATGAATCTGGACATTCAATATCCAAATTGTATCCAAATCCGAATAGTCAAAGTTGCATTTCATATACGTATATGGATTGTTATTAATATCTGCTGCATCTGACACTACATATTCAGTATCCGTAATATCCATTTATATCCGATCCACTTTCATCCCTTCTTACATGAGTTATGCGGTGTCAATTTTTGCGGAGTAGGTCATGTTTCAGATGAATTGGTAGCCAGTTACTAGTGTAGGGTTTGTTATCCCTACTTACATTGTGCTAAAGGTGCTGTGAGCCAGGTTAATATAAGAACTGCTCACGGAAATAGCATGTAATCTGGGAACGATGTAGTAAAGTTTAATTGCAAAAGGAGTATAGAAGCGGCGCACAATGTGCAATTTTGTGCTGCAACACATTGAGCAGAATAGGTTTCATATTTATAAATGAATGAGTTGTGGATGATAAAAAGCTCTTTTGCTATGCAAGTAATTGATTTGTGCCATCAAAGAATATAAACATGTAGGCAAACAATTTGAATCTTACAGTTTATAGTCAGTACCTCAGCTCTACATTAGCTTTGCTGAATCCATCCGCAGTTTGCAGCCTTCAACTTTGTGCAGTGATTATGGCTTCTGTATCATGTGGTCAATCACTCATGGCTATTTTTCTTACAGTTGATAAGCAAGAAACGATGGAGGAGACCATCCTTGTTGGTGATGACCTCATGCGTGGGCCACCATCCCCTGTCATACCTAAAGAGATTGCATCACATGTCCTTGAAGGTGTTGAGCTTTGTGATGGTATACTCAAGAACCTTTTCTTATGTGAGTAACTGTTTCTTATTACATTGATATCTTGTTTCTCTTATTCCGTGTGCATTCGTGAAGGGAAGTGTTCTATAAAAAACATTGTTTCTATTCTCCAGGCCTACAAATCAATGATATTGAGCCATTCTGCCAAGATGAAATTGTGCTTTACCGACAATGTGCTGAGAAAAGGGTTAGTTGTACTAAAACCAATTTGGCCATGCCTGATCTTATTTGGTGCTTATTCAACAGTGCAGCATTGTGTCTTATAACAGGACAAGGAAATAAGAGAACGGATGCAAAATAGTGAATATAAATTGGGTTTTTCAATGCCCCTGGAACAAGCGAAGGAGAGAGCTAGTCAACTCCAATCAGAAGTAACACTGCTAGAAAGGTAGTCAAGTAGCTGATGATTTTCCCTTTAATCAGTCACAGCATGATGTTCTAATAAGATGGCTGTGAAATGGTATTCCTATGATCCTATCTGCTAATGTAGTAGAGTAATACACTTAACAAGGAATGTATTTGTATCAAGGTTTTTCCTCTCCATTGAAACAGTAACTAGGTAAGGAGTCTAGCATGAACATGTACATTGGATTTAATTTCTGCTCCATTTATCTTGATAATCCAAGTGTGTATACTGATCCAGCAAGCTTTCAGAAGATTCATCGATACATTCAATAGTGTTTTTAAAATTTTTATGTAACCTTCTATATCAATGGATGTAGAAACTCCCATACGAAATATTTGTCCTATGGACGTGGTAGTTTAGTTTGTGATTTTGTGACATAATCCATTATTAAGCCACTTGATGCTTACATAGCAAACAACTATTTGCTTTCGTTGTTGTTTGACAGTTGTTGCACCTATTAGATTTAATTGTATTGTAGCAAGCTTTAATATAGGAATTGACTGTTTTATGAACAAAAGCTTATGCAACACTACTGGGGTGAATTGCGTAGTTTTTTAGAGTAATGGTAGTAAATTTAATGGGATGCTGACAAACATTTCTATCAATTCTAATCCTCCAACATTGTAGGAGTCTACCTTGAACATCGATGTTCTTTTTTTTTCTTAAACACACAGGAGAGTCGTGTCATTTCATTAAAAAGGAAATAGTAACAAAGAGAGTAACCAAAATATGACGTACACACTCCACATGCATTAGAAAATAAGAATAAGCACACCACAGATAGGAGAGAGATGACCACTAGAACCAGGGAGAAAGAAAAACTAGACTACTCCCAAGACCAAAGTTACTGAGATCCTAGTCCCAGGCTCTTAATGTGAAACAAGAGAACATAGCTGCTCTCAATGCATGTTAGCTTGATTGTGCCAAAATACATATTTTCTTATTTTTTTTTCCTATATTTATTTTTAGGATAAATTTTCTATTTGACCTCACAGAGCTCTATTGACTGTTGCCAAAGAATCATGAATCATGGAAAACAAAACACACAATGTAAACATTGTTGTACAGTTTGGTTCTGTGCTTTTAGATTCATAGCCCCGACACCCCCTAAAACCTATGTTTCACCCAAATGCTGAGCGAATCTTTTGACATTTTTTATAGCTGCACAGATCCTGCTTAGCATACTCTTATTGTAGGAGGGAGCTCCTAGACCTCCGTGTGCACACCAGTTATTTGTTCTGACAAGTAGTGTTTATTCTGGCATTCCACACACATACGAGTAACACTGGACATTCCGAAAGTCCCTAAATATGCATGTGGACCTGATTTATAAAATAATATTACATAGCTTATATTTTAAAATTGGAGACATTTTATTTTGTTTAGTGTTAGTTACAGTCAGTAAATGGAGGGAATCATGAACCATATTGAATTTCCTATTGACTCATTCACGCAGCTTTATTCTGCTTGCATGTGGTCTTATATGCCTTTGTAGGCGCATGATTCTTGCTAGTGGACTCGAGGGTATGGAAGGATTTCGCCAGAGATGGAGCTTGCACGGACAGCTTGAAGATACAAGGTAGTTGTTTTGATTCTGTACTAATCATATACTAGCTTGTGTTAATTTCTGTTACTCTGTAACAGTTGAAAGGATTTGTCTAGTAAATATGAACTATGAGAGCATAGAGCATAGTGATTTAATGGTACTTACCTGTCTCTGATTTGGAATGACAATAATCAACTTAACTCAGTTGCTTCATAATTCAAATCCCTTACGAATCAAGCATCTGAAGTGATCATGCCAACTTTGGTCAACCTTCTTAGTTATTTATTGTCAACAGAAACGCTATGTGACTATTAACAGGAAAGCAAATTTAATTGATTATGCACAGATACAGATAGTTCTGGCCTCAGGTGACTTGATACGTTTTTACAGTGGGCATAGTTTCTTATTCTTGTTATCACTGTTCATCTACATTGTTGTTTTGCCTTAATTAATCAATATTCCTTATTGAAGTTCTGTTGTGGTTCTGCCAACATATTACCGTTGTGGCATTTGCTCTGGAATAGTATTAGAGTGTAGAACTACTGTCTGCAAGTTACTGAACAGAGCAATATATACTGTCACTAAAGTGCTTCAATGCTTGCTTCGAATGAAACTATCCATTGTCTGAACAGTCTGCACTTATATACTTCTAAATCTTTATTTATTTATTTTTTTGCAGGAAAAGGCTGGAAGCGCTAAACCATGGCATGGCAAAACGAGAGAACAAAAGTTCTACAGGGGAGAGGACAAAATCTTCGGCTGGGACTGGGAAGAAGTGGTTCTTTTGGTAGGTTAGTATCATCTTTTCAGACTTTAGTCTTGAGAAATATTGTAGCTTGAGGTATATTAGTGGCAATGCCACACACTTTTTAACTTCCAAAGTACTCTGCCTCCAACTAGCCACTTAATTTGCTAACAAGTGATTGGCTTGTACATGGCTGCAATTTTAAATGTTAAAATCATGTATTAAACCTTGTAACTGCTGGTGATGATACAGTTGAATTTCACTTTGTGTTTTTTTTAGGGCATTTCACTTTGTGATTTATAACAGTCACTTATCAGCCCCATTGTTCGAGTGCCAATTTAGATTATTAGTATTTCATAGGCTTCGTTCTGGAATTAACGACAGTGTTTTTTTTTTTTTTCTATATTACTTTCTCTATCCCTGAATAAATAGATTCTAGCACAAAAAATTGTCTATAAATAAATCAATCTCCAGGAGATTGAACAGTCCACTGGCTCATTTATTTTCCTTGGAGTCCCCTCAGATTTACTTTACCCCCTCTCTTCTCCCTCTTCCTCCATCCAGGCTTGAGTTTCTGCAGCTGGAATGTGCAACTTGAATAAGTGTGCAATTACTTCAATTAATTAATGAAGGATAGTATGATCTTTTTTTCTCTGGCATACTAATCCACTAATGTGTCCTAAATATGCCAGGAATCTAAGTACAGGGACAGAGGTGGAGTAAGTTGGCACACATACTCTACCTATGCACATTATGGATTTACAATACGCGTTGTGTGCAATATGCAAACTCCAACGATAGCCCAGCTGTGTGGTCCAGACCTGGGATGACTTGTTAGGAGAGTAAACATCCTAAACGGCTGGACCTGTAGCAAGATATTAGCAACTACTAGAGCTACAATTTGTTGCAACATGTGTCTCTAGGGTCGTGCCCTGCACAACTATACCTCCACCTTACCGTACATTTGTTTTCCCATTTGCACCTGGCCCTCTTTGGATACACAGTATTTTTGGAGCATTGGACAAACTATGGTTTTGCAAAAGACTTCAGTTTTTAAAAGTTATGGACTGTCTGGATATAACAAATCTTGTAGTTTATAAAGCCACAGTTTTGTTAAAACTGTGTAGTCTTTTGGAGTTCTTTTAGTAACTCTCACTTATGACCTCTTTCTTTTTTTTTCTTTTTAAAACCACGGTTTTATATCTCTTTGGCTTATAAAAACCATAGCTTTGTGATAACACAATTTTTGATGGTGTAGTATTAAAAAACTGTGGTATCGTAAAACTGCGATTTTTATAAGCAAAAGAGATACAAAATCATCGTTTAGAAAAAAAAAAAAAAAAAGGTCATAGAGTTTCTAAAACTAAAAAAAGATCAGTTTTGATAAAATCATGGTTTTAAACACTATTAGGTCTGTTATATCCAAACACCCAACAACTTTAGAAAACCAGGGTACTTCGAAAAAACTGTATACGCTGAAAATACTTTGGATAAAAAATGACATATTTTAATCTTTTTCGTCGTCTCCATTTCATCTGCATTGATGCAGTTGTCGTAACTCATTACGTTAGCCGTGGTATCTATTTGGATCCAGCGGCTTCAATTTTCATGCTGTTTTTTCATCACCAGTTTCTTTATTTCTTTTCTTCTTTTGAACTGGATCATCAGTTTGTTGAATGAGACTCAGGAAGACATGACCAGAGCAAACTCGAAAGCTGAACCGGTGCCGCGGTGCGTATTTCTTTGCCATCGTAGCTGCCGGACAGCTAATTTTCTCTCTTTGCCGATGCTGACCATGTATATTCTGTTTGTGGTAACGTGGAGAGGATGTTACTCCACACCATTATCAAGAACAAAACAAGCAGCTAGATTCCATCAACTCGCTTGATCTTCTGACTACTACTCTCGCCTATGTTCCTCGGCATGGCAAGCATGGAATCGTTCCATGTGATCCGGGTGAACGAACAGTTGACTTGCCGAGACTTGATCCATAAACGCAAAAAGCCATGCTTAGTTCCAACGACACTGCTGTTAGTCAGAGACAATGCACTCACCCCCGACTATAAAGGAGGAGGCCTACACCGTGCACTCACATCAGTTCACCTTTCATCATCATCGTCCTCTCATCTCCGGTCTCCGCCGGCACCCAGATTGATTTGAGATGGCGGCGTCTGTCCTCTGGCGGCTCGCCGTCGCCCTGATGGTCGCCTCCTTCCTCGTCGTGGCGGCAGTGGGAGCCCTGCCGCCGGACCCTAACAAGCCGACCGACCCCATCATGTCAGACCCCAACGTGATCCCCGTCTGGCCCCCACCTACGTGAGCTGCTACAACACCACCAATGGGCAGCAAGCGTCGGGGCCCACGTGCGCTTTCGAAGCGCGCCAGTGCCCTCGCGGCTGCCCGGACACCTGCTACGTCCACTGCCCCTCCTGCAAGCTCATCTGCCGTAAGCTCGCTCTCGCTCGTCTGCAAGATTTTGATCAGTTCGTTTTTTTGGCTGTGTGTTTATATATATGTATATGTATATATGTATGCTCGTGTGTGCATGGAATCAATGGATCATGAATTGAGCAGTGTGCGAGCTGACCGGCACGGAGTGCTACGACCCGCGCTTCGTCGGCGGCGACGGCAACAAGTTCCTGTTCCACGGCCGCCGGGACGCCGACTTCTGCCTGCTGTCGGACGCCAACCTGCACATCAACGCGCACTTCATCGGCAAGCGCAACGCGGGCGCCGCGCGGGACTTCACCTGGGTGCAGGCGCTGGGCATCCGCTTCGGCGGCCACCGCCTGTACGTCGGCGTCCGTCGGACGGCCGTCTGGGACGACGCCGTGGACCGGCTCGCCATCACCTTCGACGGCGCGCCCGTCCCACTGCCCGCCGCGGCCGGCGCCAGCTGGAGCCCGGCCACGTCGGCGGCGGCGACGGCGCCCGCGCTGTCCATCTTCCGCACGGGCCCCGCCAACGGCGTGGTGATGCGGCTGGACGGGAGGTTCCGGATCGTGGCCAACGCCGTGCCGGTCACCGAGGAGGACTCGAGGGTCCATGGCTACGGCCTGGGGCCAGAGGACGGCAGCCTCGCGCACCTCAACGTGGCGTTCAAGTTCTACGCCCTCGGCGCCGACGTGCACGGCGTGCTGGGCCAGACGTACCGCCCGGACTACGTCAGCGCCGCCGGGGTGGACGCCGGCGCCAGGGTCCCCGTCATGGGCGGCGCCGCCAGGTACCAGGTGTCCAGCATCTTCGCCACCGACTGCGAGGTCGGGCGGTTTGCCAGGGAGGACGGGCATCCCGTGGGCAGCATCGTCGAGGAGCCCACCGACGCGCTCTGCGGAAGCGGCAAGGTCAGCACTGGCCTGGTCTGCAAGAAGTGACGACGCCGGCGGTGAGCTCCAGTATAATCCAGCAGGAGAGCCGCTGGTGTAGTGTTTTTGTTGCTTCATTCACGCGTCTGTCTTGCGTACGTATACGTGCTGACATATATATAGCTGCTGCAGCTGCGAAGTACTAGTGGTGGTTCTCTTCTATGTATGGCGACCGAATAAAAGACTCTGACGTGTCTTTGTGACTGTGTTACGTTAGTCGTTTGGACAACACTGGGAAATGCCGTGTTGCTCTGATGTCGGAAGTGTAGTGCTGCAGTGTGCCGGGCTTGGATAGGATCCGCATGGTTAAATTCCTGTGGATAGTAATAATCCTAGCTGCTACTGTTATCTCGTTTGATTCAAATAAAGTTCTCTAAATTAAGCAGACATCTTTTATTTTCATTCAAAAATTAAGTTCTCTTTCCGCAAAAAAAAAAAAAAAAAAAAAAAAGTTCTCTGAACAGATCGATTACGTGATTTTGTAGCACGTGTTGGCCTGCGATTCCTAACTGTGCCTGCAAGAAAACACTACGCTCACTCTCTCTTTATAGCTGCGACGACACACACGATCCTTAATCTCTGAAACCAGCTCCCTCCCTGCTAAACATATTCCTTGCGTTCGCCCGGTTCAAATAACACCGTGCGCGGAAGAGCGGCGATGGGCGGCGGAGAGGCACCGTCCGACGACACGCGCCAAGAGCCGCGGCCATTGCGGTCACCGCGGGCAAGAAAGAGATGGGGCCGCCGCCGCCGCCGTCTCGTCCGCAGCCTCGCCCTGCTGCTCGGCCTCCTCGCGTTCCTCCTCTACCTGCGTAGGCACCGGCGGCGGCGCATGCGGCGTCGAGGGACCAGTCGACGGCGGCAACGGGACGTCGTCGTCGTCTTCGAGGACTAGGTGGTGGTGGTGCGCGCGGGGGCTAGCATAGTCGGCGTGCCAAGGCCACCCAGCCGCAGAGGTTCTGAGTCAACCTGACGCGTCTAGTGTATACTAGTAGGTGTGTTTTGCTTGTGTATCGTTTAACAATGGCGTCGCCACCTAATAATTTGACTTGTCGTCCAAAGTGAATTTCCGAACCGCGATTGTTACTACCTCTTCGTTTATCTGGGTACATATTCTGAATCGGCTTTCTTCGGTTTCGATCTAGGACGAAAGAGCTTCTGAATTATTTCTCCACTAGTTGCAACTCTTCCAAACGAGCATTCCATCGCCATTTTTTGCACTCTATAATGCTTAAGCAGAAAGGTAGTAGTATGTCTTTTAAAGTGGCAAGCCTAGCTTCTATGTGTTGCTAAACAGGTGTGGCAAAAGTACTTTGAGAGACACACACTACACGACGCGCGGAAGTGTAACGCGCCTCAAATTTACATCTTTTGGGCAAAAACAAGAGATGACGACCCGCTACAGCTCATCGTCCCATGAATTGACGGCGGCGGGGTCGGCGTGCTGCCGGCACGCGGCGTTGTCGGCCAGGCTCTCCAGCCAGAGCTCGTCGCGAACCACGGAGTCCGCGTCGTCGTTGCGGTGCCACGACCAGTGCGCCGAGGTCGCGTTCACCACCCTCAGCCGCCCGTGCCCGAAGCTCGCCTCCCTCGTCATCGACAATGGCGCCAGCCTGTGGTTCTTGTCAAAGCTAAGAAAGCAACACGGCCAGATGTGTTAGTGATCAATCAAGCAATGCGAAATAAAACAATGCAGTTTGCGAAAAGTATCAGGGCTGGACATGGCAACTAGCACTACGACTCACTTCAAGGCAAGGCCTTCTCTGTTGCCGCCGTCGCCTATTGTGATGTACACGGGTCCGCACGGGTTCGCCTCGTTGTCATACACCCTTGTCTGCATGCGACAGCAATGCGAATTTGTCATCGGACGGACACAGCCAACAAATTCGCCATGAACTGATGGCCAACCGATCGACGAGGGGATCAAGAGACGACGACACTCACGAAGCGTTCGTAGGCATGAACGTGGCCAGCGAAGACGGCGTCGACGCGCGCCTCAAAGAGCAGCCGCTCCATGGCTTTCCTCATGGCCTCGCCCTCGCCCTGGTGCGCCGCGTTGGTGTTGTACCAGGGCGCGTGCAGCAGCACCACGAGCCAGGGCGTGGCGCGCCGGTCCACGGCGGCGAGGTCCCTGGCCAGCCACCGGTACTGGTCGGAGCTGGCGTTGAAGGGCGCGTACGAGCCCAGCATCACCACGTGCACGGCGCCGCCCGCCGCGTCGAAGGAGTAGTAGAGGTTGGACGGCGACCCGCTCTCCTCGTGCGGCATCCGCCACCGCGCGCCGTAGGCCGCGAACGGCGGCGGCGAGCCCGGGACCGGCGGCAGCGGCGCCGCCTCCACCTCGTGGTTGCCCTGCGTGACCATCAACGGCCGCCGGCTCGCGTGCCGCTGCACGAACCGCCCGAACGAGTCCCACAGAGGCTGCTGCGCGTCGGCGTACGACAGGTCGCCGGGCACCAGCAGCATGTCGTGGTCCGTCTTGCTCACGTGCGCCAGCGTCGACGCCGTCCATTCCGTCTGCCCCAGGTCGCCTGCAGAATCATCGTCGTCAGCCGTCGGCCGATCGAAAGTCAGGTCGCCGGTGCTGCGTATACGCTACGTACCAACGACGGCGAGCTCGATAGGCAGCGCGGCCGGCGGGGTCCTGAGGCTGAACTCTCTTCCTGCCTCGCCGCACCGGTAGTAGTACACGGTGCTGGGCTCCAGCGGGCCGATGGTGACGTGGTGGATCTTGCCGGAGGAGTAGAGGAAGTAGCGGTACGACGTGTGGTCGCCGGTGGCCGACACGGTGTAGTTCCGGGAGGCCTTGCCGTACTCCACCACGGACGGCGCGTGCTTGTCGTCGGTGACCCACGACACCCTCATGTGCTTCTCCCCGACGGCCGATACATGGACCTGAGAAGAGATCCCGTCGCCCGCCGGTGGTCATTTTCATTAATCAGGTCGCATAAAAGAACCAGCAGCGTCAGTAGTGAATAGGAAGGCGTATGTACCTGCTGAGGATGGGTGGCGGGCTCGGTGTGGTCCGTGAGAATGATCCGCCCTGGCGGCGGCCGGACATACTCTGCCGCAGTAGTGGCGGCGGCGGCGGCGGCGACGGCCAACAACGCGCAGACGACGACGAGAGCTTGGGCGACCATGAGAATGTAACGCTTCGTGCACATCTTCTTTATCAACGGACAACAAGCTAGTTCGGGCAACCTGAGACGTTGATCGTTTGAGCATGCATGTGCATGGACCATGCATGTGTCCATATAGGCAGGCATGTAGTGGAGCAGTGGGGCGGCAGGCAATGGTGTTGCCGCGTTGGGCTGGGCGGGCGCGTTTGATGGCGTCAAGGAATGGGAATGGCGTGAAGTGACGCGCCACGGTCTGTGCTGGATTCCCGCAGGCTTTCGCTTGAAGCGTTGCGGACGGACTTGCGGTGCACAGACCGGGAGCCGGTGCGGCGTTGAGCTCTGCACGGCATCCCATCTCTTGGACTTGGAGTGGACGTCTTCTCCGACCCACCTCACAACCCAAGATAGTAGTACCTCGCTTGAAGCATTTGCAAGTTGCAACGCGGTGCCGGTGAGGAGGAATATGGCTGCAGAGCACGCCTATGCCTAAGCAATCAAGAAAGCAGAGGTGCAGGCGTGCAGCCAGTGTCGAATTCTCTGCTGCTGCAAGGCTAGTGCATAGATGAGCAACGGGCTGGTACGGCCTGACACGGCCCGGGCATGAAAGAGCCTGTTGGGCCACTGGATCATGCTGCAACAGTCCTTCGTGCCTAGCCAATGGCCCAGACATGGCCCACTGAGCCATTTTTTGTGCTGTGCCAGCACGAAAGCACAGACATGGCTCCTCGAGGCCGACCATCGTCCTTCTAGCAAAATTTATCCTTACAAATTTGTTTATTTAAGAACATCTAGTAAAATTTTATCATGACAATATGTATTACAACATATAAAAGATGGTATTGTCCAAAAAAAAAACCCTTCACGGTAGCATATTGTGACAACATACAGCTCAAACTGTTGTGCTACACATAACAATTGGTCAAGGTTGAAGGGGGTAAAATGGTCATTTTAGTTAGCAGTTGACGGTGTTAGATGAGAAGACATATGTCAATACTAGATTTGGAGACAAAAATGAGTCAATGCTATTGCTATATCACGGAACTTTTATCTTTGAGTGCTAAATAAGAAACCTCTTCATCTTGTAATGCTAAATAAGGATTTTTCTTAAACTTTAGCCCATAATTCAAAAAAGTCCTATAGTATAAAGTTTAGCAGCTAAAGTGTAGTTTTCCAGTAGCTAAAGTTTAATCGTATAAAGTGTATTAGTATTTTAGCTTTAACCAACTAAGGCCATGTGATCTAAACATATCTTCATTCATGTCTCATGAAAATTTGGACTCAACTTTGCATTACAATAGCACAGTTGTCTTACTGAGCACATTTGTCTTACCAAGAAACAAGGAGGAGATGAGAAGGAAGGACAATGGGCACCAATGCGGTGAAAGAAGATTATGAGAATGAGAGAAGAATCTACGCAAGGAGAGGAAAAATTATACTGTGCGCTACTAAAGAAATTGTTCAGAATATTTTGAGCGATTTTTTTAGAATATAATTGGCAAGACAATCCTGTTGATCTTCCTTATTTATCTTCTCAAGTTCTATTCTCAAAAGCAATAAAGAGTAGCAGTCCTCCAGTTTTGCCACATCATGATGCAAATTTTTTCGAGAGGAGGGAAGAAAATGTTGGTATACTGGTCAAAATGTTCTGAGCGGTGGAGTATGATGTTCATATACTGGTCAAATGTTCTGAACTTCCTCCCTTGTGTCGAGTTGGGATCAATCTTGGCCATGAAGCACGCTGCCCGGCGGCCCGGCCCATGGCCCGTCATTTTGGCCCGACACGAGCACGGCCCGGCCCGAAAAACCCTGCGGGCCGTGCAAGCACGCAAGACGACTAGACACGGACCACAGGCCGTGCACGGGCCTCGGTTAGGCCCGTGGGCCAGCACGCACGGCACGAAAAAAATAGGAAGGCCCGCAACGGCCCGGTAGCATTGCATGCCACTAACGGGCCCCCTCGGCCCCTCCCGGCCTCCCCCCAAACCCTAGCGGGCTGGGCGTATATACGCCGGGCGGGCGCCCCCCCCCCACGGCCCCTCCACTCTCCCACCCTCCGGGTCTCCGTGCGGCCGTCTCCTCTGCATGCGCTCTCTGCTTCCACCGTGTAACCCTAACCCTAAATCGCTCCTCCATCGCCCGCGCCGCCGCGCCTCTCGCCTCCGCTGTCAGCCCTCCGCCCCTCGCCCGCTCTCGGACCTCACGGTAGCGCACCTCCTCGCCCGGATATTTGGGGCTGGATCTGGTGGAGCCGTGTTGGTGAATTTGGTGGGCAGGGAGTCGACGCCTCGCCGTCTTCTTCGACTCCGGCGACTTGAAACAGCATCCACCGTCGTTGACCCCTGCCTGGCTCGTTGCTTTGCTCCTCCCCTCTCGTCTCTCTCTGCATCTCTCTCACTATCTCCCCTCTAAATCTCGATTGAAGATGTGAGTTTTTGTCCCCGTCCGTCCCTCCTCCACCGCTCGCCGTCCTTGCTTACCGATTGTCGTTCTCGTCTACGCTCTGTCCTCTGCTATTTGGCCACTCGTCATTTGTTTGCTCTTGCTCCTCCTCCGCACCGGGCTCCGGTTGCGTAGGTAAAGATTGCCACTCGTGCGCTCTGTCCTCCGCTATTTGGCCACTCGTCTCCCCTTTCTTACGGTTTTGTTTGTTGGTGCAGGTCGGTAGCCGATGCTTCCTCCTCTAGCTGCGGCATAGAGCGAGCGAGCAGAGGCAGGCGACCACCCGCACCGTCGAGGGACGGAGCTCGAGAGAGCATGGAAGCAGATGAGGGCCTGCTGCCGCCAGGCCTGGCCGCAGAGTGTGGCAGAACCTTCTAAATTATATGGCCCACAAGCATTGACCTTGTCCCTAAGACCTCAGTCAACCATGCTTATACACCATATCACCTAGAATGTTCCGTCGGGTGGATCCCCGATAAACCACAATCACTCCGGGATCGATACTTACGGATACATCACAATATTACAACGACTTTCATACAAAATACCAGAGTAGCGGAAGACTTACAATAACTTAATTTACAAACATTTTGTAAAACTTATACAAACCAGAGTATTATTACAACCCAGCGGAAGTATCATTACTTAACTTGATTACAAGCCACGCAACAAAAGTTGCCCTGCCCAAAGGCCACTCAATTCACTCTTCCTCGGACACTTCTTCAACAACCGTCATGCAAAGAAGGGGCCGTAGCACGCTTGCCCATGCGGTTCACCCGCAATGAGGGGTTAAACAAACCCTGAGTACAAAAGTCCTCCGCAAGACTTACCCGACCAAAATTGGGGAGAAGACTCAGGAATGCTGGCTAATAGGAATCAAGGTGAGGCTTTAGCAAGATCAAAAGACTCTTTTTGCTAAAAAGACTAAGCCAGTCCTTAATGTATCAATCACTCGTCAAACATATACCGAATTCAAAACTTTCCATACTCAACTTCCATTATTACTACGATCTTTGGTGCGAGGATCACGGCTCCCATATCGTGGAGCACACGACGATTCGAACCGCTTTATATACCCAATTTGGGGCTTCCTAGCCGCACGATGTATGCAGGACCAACATCTTACATACATCAACTCACGCCCGGATTTCTCCCCACAGAGCGGAGGTACAAGACACCACCTCACTACGGCCGCTCGGTCACTTCGGCGGTGCGCATCGTAGAATGGGCACACGCTACTTGTCCGTTCTAGTAAAAGATAGTCCAAGTGGAGTTTACCGCCATTAGCATGCGACTAGTACTATCCAATAACCTCATGATCCAAGGGCCAAGCAACGAACGGTGCTTAACCGACACAAGTGGACGACACTACACCAGGGCAGTAGCCCTTCCTGATGCAAGTCACTCCACCGGCGTCTCGATTTACTCATCATCATGTTCTTGGGCGTACCCCTGACCCGGCCAAGGTGAGAGGTAGGCGACAAGCAACATCAAGTTTTCATAAATTCCCATCAGGGATCATTGTGATCACACCTTTGTAAACAGTTTATCAAAACCCTACACTAGTAGCAAGACTAAGCGTATACTAATCATTTCGAAATCAAAACAGGTATCCAGGATAATATATCAAGGTATGGTAAATGCATCAAGTAGGGTAACACACAACTCCTACACCTAATGCAATATCATCCCATGAAATCATAAAAACTTTTCGAAATACAAGGCAGGGTTTGAATGCATCCGGGGCTTGCCTTGGGGCTCGGCGAAGTGAGGACCAGAGAACCAATCACCAGAACCAGAACCAGTCTCCTCACAAAGAACACCTTCTTCAAGAACAGGGGTTGGATCAACCCCTTCCTCAGGTCCGGTAGCTACACGACAGAGATGCATGATTATAATGCAGTAAATGAATGATCATGTGACAGCGATGCATCAAACGTTAACCTATCTTGAGTACAACTTTCCTTCACGGTAACCTCACTCTAGGAAGGTATAACTAGCGTCGACGACGATGGACTAGCGATACACAATCAACATGAAATGCCGAAGGTCATTAGGGTTAATGACCTAGGGTCATCACTCAATCCCAAAATCAAGCAACCCTAATGGTGATTAGAGGTGATTACTAATTTATTGACCATTTTTTTACAGTCGTTGAAAGCCACTAATTAACTCGCTAATTGGGGATTAATTAAACCCTAATTAACTAAAGGATTAATTACTTAAACATTAAATAAACAAGGTATTAATTAAGTGTAATACTAAACTTAATCAAAACAAGATCAAACTTCATAATTAAGGTCATTAGCATCTAATTAACACTCAAAATAAATTTCATGATTTTTGGAGTTATATTTTAATTATTAAAAATCATGGAAGTTGCATTTATTAATTAAAGGAGCAATTTTAATTACAAGACAAACTTACTGAAAATCATAAGTTAGCATTTTTCATTGACAGAGCATATTACAAGGAGCACACACATATTTTTCTCACAATTTTATTTGCCCAAAATAAATTACATCAAAAAGGTGAAATCAGTGCTTGGGAATTTAAATTGGAAAAAGAAAAAGGATTCCATTCCTTCACTGGGCTTACTGTGCGGCCCATCGGCCCGGCCCGGCTGCCGGCGCGCACGCGCAAGACGGCCCGCACGGGGGGCGCCCGCTCCCTCTCAGGCGCGAGGCGAGGCCCGCTGTCGCCCCTCTTCTTCTTCCTCCGCCCCCTTCTTCTTTCCCGGCCGAATAGTGCTGCACGGCCGGACACCGTTCTTCGCCGGTGCTGCTTCTCCGGCAAAACCAGCCGCACCGACGACTTCCTCATGTAACACCGCACCCAACGACCTACTACTTGGCCCCGTTTGATCGCCAGGAGCACCTACGCCCGAGGCGGCGGCTCTCGGCCTTGACCCCCCGGCGACCAAGCTTCCCTGAGCCCTTCCGCCGAAACTAACATACCAGCGTGCTCAGCACACCATGGCGAACCCGACGCGACGCGAAAACAACCTAGAGCGGGACGAGGAGGGAGGCGCACTGGCGGTGGCTCACCGCGGCGGCGGCGGTTGGCCCGGGAAAGGAGAAGACGACGGCGCGGGGAGCGACTTTGATGGTCTTGCAAAGCAACCGATGGCTCGGGCGTGCGCAAAGAAGCTGCGGAGCTGCGTGCGAGGCTATTGAAACCGGTGGGCGAGTGTATTGCGGGGAATTGGACAGAGGGATGGCGGTGGGGCGGTGAGCGGTGGAAAAAAAAAAAAAATGGAATACGCCGTCGGCGATGGCTTTTATAGGGAAAGTGTGGGTCGTGGAGGTAGCAGAGGCAGCTTCACGACGGCCGTGAGCTGGTCGGCGTCGCGGAAAAACGGGAAGACGCGAGAACCGCCACGGCGGCCGCCGGCCGTCCGTCCGGCATGGGCGCCTGTACCTCTTGTAGCGAAAGGGGACACCTATTTTTCCAATTTCAAAATTAATCCAAAAATTTTAACTGTTCACAAAAATCTTCCAAAATATCAATTGTGTAACTTTTCCAGCTCTACAACTTTGATTTAAGGAGTTTGGGCAGAATCAAATTAGTTTTTGAATTTGAATTCCAAATTTGAAAAGGGACAAAACTCTAACTTTGGGGATCTCAAAATTACTTTCAAAATTTGAATAAAAGATAAAAATATCCAAAAATAAAAGTTGTTCTATTTCTCAAAATCTATAACTTTCATTTAGGAAGTTTTTCATGAAACCCAATAATTTTTGAATTGTAGTTTAAAACTCAAAAGGGGACAATTTGAAATTCAAATTACTTTTGAAATTACTCCAAATTTTATTCAAAAACTTGAAAAACTTTGTATACCAAAGTTGTAGAGCTCAAAGAGATGCACAAACTGTATTTTGGAAGTTTTCCCAAATTTTGAATATTTTGAGGTGAAATTATGAAGGGGGTAAAAACATACTGAAAATATCCCTTTTTGAAATGAATTTCAAATTGAAATCTTGGGCAAATAAATAGTGGTGCTGTGACACTTTTTCAAACCCAACCAATAGCATATTTTCAAAGTACAAAGTTCATACTTTCAAAAGGTGCCATTGGTTGGCAACTTTTATTTATAAAATTAATCATGGTTAGCTCACCAAATTTGAAAGTGATATTCCAATTCCAACACTTAGCCTCTCAAGCTAGGATTTGGGAATTGAATGCCAACTTCAAACTTGGTTCTCTCTTGCACCTCATTTGATTTAGAAAACTTGTTTAAGGTGAAAGTCGGGGTTAGCCAAGCACTTGCAAACATCACGGTTGATTTTAATTGATTGGTTTTATTTAAGAAATCAAACATGTGAGCAGGATTCAGATTATAAACATAAGCACATGTAATACAAAGGAGCTCAAACAACACCCTAAAATCGTAAACTTATTTTAATTGTTTGAATTAGGGTTTTCTAATCATGAATGCTCATGCAATGATGATGATGACATGGCAGGTTTTGCTTAACGTAACACCGGGGTGTTACATTATATTCCCCTTAAAAGGAATCTCGTCCCGAGATTCAAAGCTTAGGGCTAAGTAATGGAAAAGGAAATGTATCAAATAGACACACCTTACATGGTTTCATAAGGGAGGTAGAAGGTTCATATTACAAGTCTCATGTTTTTGGAAAGTCACAATCCTTAGAAACGAATCATGACTTAGGAGGAGGAAGGAAGAAACTCCGGGAAATGCTCATTCAAAAATTCCTCAGACTCCCAAGTTGCTTCATCCTCAGAGTGTTGATCCCACTGAACTTTATAAAACTTCTTTATATGTCTGCGTGTAACCCGATCTTTTCGATCAAGAATCCTGACTGGATACTCGGCACATGTCAAATCAGGCTCCAGTGTGACACCTTCAATGTCAACAACCTTGTCGGGCACTCGCAAACACTTTTTCAATTGAGATACATGGAACACATTGTGCACCAGAGACAACTGTTCAGGTAGATCCAGCCGATATGCAACCTTGCCACACTGTTCAATAATTTGAAATGGACCAATATATCGAGGCGCCAACTTTCCTTTGACCCCAAAACGATCCACACCCTTCATGGGGGATACCTTCAGGTATACAAAGTCTCCAACCTTAAATGCCAAGGGTCGCCGATGACGACCGCATAGCTTTTTTTCGTCGAGATTGAGCTTTTTCAGATTTGCTTGAATTTGTCTCGATCTTATCTTCGGTTTCTTTAACTAAATCAACTCCATAGAACTGTCTTTCTCTGGTTCAGACCAATTAAGTGGAGTACGACATCGGCGGCCATATAAAGCTTCAAATGGTGCCATTTTGAGACTCTCTTGATAACTGTTATTATAAGCAAATTACGCTAATGGCAAACATTCATCCCAAGCCGAGGAATATGTCAATACACAAGATCTTAACATATCTTCAAGGATTTGATTTACTCTTTTCGATCGCCCTCCGGTTTTGCGGATGGTAAAAGATCTTGTATAATAAATTAGTACCCAAGGTCTCATGGAATTTTGCCAGAACCGAGCAACAAACGTGTACCTCTATACGTAACAATAGACTTGGGTATCCCGTGCAAACACATAATTCGGTCTATATATAATTGAGCATATTGAGGTGCTCGGTAAACATTCTTCACTGGGATAAAATGGGCCGACTTAGTTAATCGATCCACAATAACCCATATAGAATCATACCCTCTGGCAGTTCTAGGTAAACCAACGATAAAGTCCATGCTAACATCTTCCCACTTCCAGGCGGGAATTGGTAAAGGCTGTAACATCCCAGCGGTCTTGGATAAATGGCTTTGACTCTCGACAAGTGTCACATTTCGCAACATATCGAGCTACCTCGATTTTCATTTTAGTCCACCAGAATCTCTGCCTCAGGTCGTGATACATCTTATTGCTACCTGGGTGAATCGAGAATCTGGTTAAGTGAGCTTCGTCAAGAATCAACTGTCGGAGTTCAGGGACCTTTGGAACAACTAGACGATTTTTGAACCATAATACATCGTTGTCATCAAGGCGGAAGCAAGATGCTTGCCCTGATCTGACTTTTTCTCTGATATGCTTGAGCCCTTTGCTTTCTCGTTGAGCGGCAATAATCTTTTCTTGAATAGATGAGTGTACGGTGATATCATTCAGAGTACCCTGAGAAATTATATCAATATTTAATCTCTCTAACTCTTGACATAGACTCAGATTTACTGGAGTGACAGCAAGACAGTTGCACTGACTCTTTCGACTGAGAGCATCCGCAACCACATTGGCTTTGCCAGGATGATAATGGACTTCAAGATCATAATCTTTGATTAATTCAAGCCACCTTCGCTGCCTCATATTCAACTCAGACTGTGTGAAGATATACTTCAAACTTTTATGATCACTATAAATATGACATTTGTTGCCCAGCAAATAATGCCTCCATATTTTCAGAGCATGCACAACTGCGGCTAACTCAAGATCATGAGTTGGATAATGCTCTTCATGTCGCTTCAACTGCCTCGAAGCATAAGCAATAACTTTGCCCTCTTGCATTAACACACATCCGATGCCGATGCCAGACGCATCACAATACACATCGAATGGCTTTTCAATATCTGGCTGAGCAAGGATTGGGGCAGTGGTTAGAAGATCTTTTAACTTATGGAAAGCTTGCTCACATTCAGATGACCATCGGAATTTGGTTTGATTCTTGAGGAGTTCTGTGATTGGTTTGGCTAATTTGGAGAAATCAGGAACGAAACGACGGTAATATCCCGCCATTCCAAGGAAGCTACGAACTTGATGAACGGTGGTGGGTGGTTTCCAATTAAGAATATCTTGGATTTTGCTGGGATCAACTGCAACACCCTCGGCCGATAAGACATGACCAAGGAATTTGACTTCACTCAGCCAAAACTCACACTTACTAAATTTAGCATAAAGCTGATGCTTTCGGAGACGAGACAGAACAATACGGAGATGCTCCGCATGCTCTTCTTTATTTTTGGAATATATAAGAATGTCGTCGATGAACACTACGACAAAACGATCGAGCTCGGGCATAAACACCGAGTTCATCAGATACATGAAATGGGCTGGAGCATTAGTAAGCCCAAATGACATGACTAGATATTCGTATAGGCCGTATCTGGTGGTAAAGGCGGTTTTCGGAATATCTTCCGGCCGTATACGTATTTGGGTGGTAGCCGATCTAAGATCAATCTTGGAGAACACCTTGGCTCCCGCAAGTTGATCAAAGAGAAGATCGATACGAGGAAGAGGATATTTATTTTTGATGGTCACCTCGTTTAATGGACGATAGTCCACACACATTCTCGAGTTTGATCTTTCTTTTTCACAAAGATTGCAGGACAACCCCACGGTGATGAACTAGGTCGGATAAAACCTTTATCCAACGGTTCTTTCAATTGAGTTTTCAATTCAGCTAACTCTTTTGGGGGCATCCTATAAGCTCTTCGGGATACTTTGGTGCGCACCCGGCTTCAACTCAATCACAAATTCAATATCTCTTTTCGGTGGTAGCCCGGGCAAATCATCGGGGAACACATCCGGAAACTCACGGACTACCGGTATATCTTGAAGTCTTGGCACCGAGGTTGCATTAGCGGTTGTAACCGCTTTCTTGGGAATCGGAAATTGGATAAGGAGTGGGGACCGGTTATCGGGTAGCAACAACTTAACATTTCTATTCGGGGTATCTATCACAGCGCCATCTTGGCGTAACCAGTTCATTCCGAGGATCACATCTATATTTTGATCCTTCAATACTATCAGATCCGTGGGATATAAATACCCACCAAGAGATATAGGAATGGGAGACTACTTCCCGTGTACACATACGCCCTCCCGGTGATTGCACCATAAACTCATCTTTAATTTCTCTTATGGGAATTTCATGCTTGGTAACAAAGGTGCGGTTGATAAATGTATGAGATGCACGAGAATCAAATAATGTAAGTCTTGGGGTGACCGGCAACAGGGAACATACCCATCAACACGGGTTCTCCTTCAAGAACGTTCCCCGACCGGACTTGATAGACAGCGCCCGATCTTCTTCCCGGTATTAACCTTCGGGACACTTATTTGTGGAACACCCCGCCTTGACTTCGGGGCTGTTGTTGCCGGACCCTTCTTTGAAATTGGGAAGCATTCCTTTTGGGGTAGGGACGGTTTCGATCTGGATGCCCGACTTGATCACAATTGAAACACGGGCCGAAACCGGTAGAAGTATTTTGTGGAGCCTGGTGGAGTTGGGTTTGAACACCCCGGGTGTTAAATTTGCTTTGGGATAGGTTGCGCGGCGAGGCGAGGGTACACCTGTTGCCTTGGAGCTTGTTCTTCTTTGTGGTGGGTAGCGATAGGGTTGAGGATTTTGCGGTACATTTGTTGTGGATAGCGAAATGGTGGGCGATAATCTTTGGGTGGGATGATAGATAACTTTTTTCGGGCGTTTACGGATTCCACCAGATTGTCGAGAAAAAGCACGTCGCTCCTCACTCTTTTGCTCGGCGGGGATTTCTCATAGGCAATGGCTATATCCTTTGCCTCGTAGAAAGTGGCATTGGGGTTTGAGGTAAGGTGGGTTTTGATATCTCCCTTTAAACCCCCGAGGAAGCACTTCTTCTTCTTTATATCGGTATCCACATGTTACGGTGCATCTTGTGAGAGGTGGCTAAAGGAGTTCACGTCTTCGCACCACCGATTGTCCACCTTGTTTCGGGGCTAAAAACTCTTCTAACTTAGCTTGCATTACTCCGTCGGGTATAAAATCTTGACGGAATGCATCTTTGAACACGGTCGGGTGATTTGGTCCTGATTTTGCCGTGCAAGGAAATTCGCCCACCATGCGGATGCGGGGCCTCTCGGTTCTTTGGGCGGCAAACTTGGGTTTCATCAAGTCCGGACAACCTTCCAAGTAGATCAAACTTCAGATCTATAATGCGAAGCCAATCATTAGCTTCTAGGGGCTCCTCATTACGGTGAACACCGGCGGACGAGTATCGGTGAAGTCCGCATATGTGATTTCGTCGTGATTACGGCGACCCCGATTTTCACGTGGTGCATTCTCGATTCTGGCTGACTTATCTCCGTAACATACGGGCATTCTCGATGGTGGCGTGGACTAAAGGCGCCCGGCTTGACCAAAGGCGGTGGTGCTTGTGGTGCCCGAGGGACATCACCCCTCTCTTGTGAAGAACCGGACATCTGTTATAAACGAGGATCGGATTTATTCACAAGCGGGATTTATTAAAATTGAAAGCAACAAAGACAAGCCCGGTCATACAAAGGTTCACTTATTTATTTTACAAGTCCGCCCATAGGCCGGACACCCCAAAGTTGACTATTTAACATATATTACATCTCTCTCTCGGGGGGAGCTCGGATGTCGGATCCCTCATCTGGGTCGGACTCATTGTCCCTTGACGGACTCATCTGCGTCGGACTCCTCGGTTGGGGTCGGATACACCTCACGGTGACTCCACCGATCCCAAGTCATCTGCGGCTACCGCTGGCCTTTGGTACACCGGATCGTGGAGATTATGCCGATGATGAATCTCCTCGTAAAAAAGCATTTGTATATGCTTCAAGATCCTCCACCGAGCACGCAACTCCTCAATAGCATCGTACCCATCATTTCTTTGGTTCCTTGTGGCTTCTAGTTCTGCTCAAGTTGCGCAATTTTCCGCCGATACTCGTGGATGGACTTGATATCCTTACGCTCTTGCTCCTGCAGATTCTCTATCTCGGACTTCAGCTTGATGTTTTCAATTGTTGACTTGCAATGATCTTTGGTAACAGTAGCTAGCTCGGCAGACCAACTCGGCTATCTTACGCCTTTTGGTTATCTTCTTCCCAAGCTGCGGCTCGCTAGGTCCTGCCGGCCGGCATCGTGGCTATGCGCGGCGCCATCCGGTGACGCGGTACTCCCTTTGGTCGGTCATCTTACGGGCGATGCCGCTTAGTGCGTGCCATCTGTAGTAAGTAAAGATAGAGTCTATAAGATAGGGAACCTTAGAGTCAGCAAGAACAGGTTTGATTTTTACTTAGCCCAACCACTTTGTTTCGAGAATAAAATTTTAAACATGTGAATTAGATATGATGCATGATCGAACCTACGGATCGAGCAAAAACTTTTTAAACTAATATAAGCATACTTTTTAGTAATATAGGGCAAAAGAAAAAACACATGATACTCCGCTTAAGACCCTCTTTTTAAATAGCACCTATCAAGACTATAAGAAAGAATTAAGACGGAGCGAAGCAATTTGGACTAAAAACCCATTTAACTTTTGGATCCAAAGCATTTTGAAATTTTTAAAAGGTAACCTTTGTGAGTATCTTTGTAAGTACCGCTCGATACCCTCGTGGCAGAACCTTCTAAATTATATGGCCCACAAGCATTTGACCTTGTCCCTAAGACCTCAGTCAACCATGCTTATACACCATATCACCTAGAATGTTCCGTCGGGTGGATCCCCGATAAACCACAATCACTCGAGGATCGATACTTACAGATACATCACAATATTACAAAAGCTTTCATACAAAATACCGAGTAGCGAAGACTTACAATAACTTAATTTACAAACATTTTGTAAAACTTATACAAACAGTATTATTACAACCCGGCGGAAGTATCATTACTTAACTTGATTACAAGCCACGCAACAAAGTTGCCCCGCCCAAAAGGCCACTCAATTCACTCTTCCTCGGACACTTCTTCAACAACCGTCATGCAAAGCAAGGGCCGTAGCACGCTTGCCCATGCGGTTCACCCGCAAGGGGTTAAACAAACCCCGAGTACAAAAGTACTCCGCAAGACTTACCCGACCAAAATTGGGGAGAAGACTCGGGAATGCTTTGGCTAATAGGAATCAAGGTGAGGCTTTAGCAAGATCAAAAGACTCTTTTTGCTAAAAAGACTAAGCCGGTCCTTAATGTATCAATCACTCGTCAAACATATACCGAATTCAAAACTTTCCATACTCAACTTCCATTATTACTACGATCTTTGGTGCGAGGATCACGGCTCCCATATCGTGGAGCACACGACGATTCGAACCGCTTTATATACCCAATTTGGGGCTTCCTAGCCGCCACGATGTATGCAGAGGACCAACATCTTACATACATCAACTCACGCCCGGATTTCTCCCCACCGAACGGAGGTACAGTACACCACCTCACTACGGCCGCTCGGTCACGCCCGGCGGTGCGCATCGTAGAATGGGCACACGCTACTTGTCCGTTCTAGTAAAAGATAGTCCAAGTGGAGTTTACCGCCATTAGCATGCGACTAGTACTATCCAATAACCTCATGATCCAAGGGCCAAGCAACGAACGGTGCTTAACCGACACAAGTGGACGACACTACACCAGGGGCAGTAGCCCTTCGATGCAAGTCACTCCACCGGCGTCTCGATTTACTCATCATCATGTTCTTGGGCGTACCCCTGACCCGGCCAAGGTGAGAGGTAGGCGACAAGCAACATCAAGTTTTCATAAATTCCCATCGGGGATCATTGTGATCACACCTTTGTAAACAGTTTATCAAAACCCTACACTAGTAGCAAGACTAAGCGTATACTAATCATTTCGAAATCAAAAACAGTATCCAGGATAATATATCAAGGTATGGTAAATGCATCAAGTAGGGTAACACACAACTCCTACACCTAATGCAATATCATCCCATGAAATCATAAAAACTTTTCGAAATACAAGGCAGGGTTTGAATGCATCCGGGGCTTGCCTTGGGGCTCGGCGAAGTGAGGACCCAGAGAACCAATCACCCAACCAGAACCGGTCTCCTCACAAAGAACACCTTCTTCAAGAACAGGGGGTTGGATCAACCCCTTCCTCAGTCCGTGAGTAGCTACACGGATGTAGATGCATGATTATAATGCAAGTAAATGAATGATCATGTGACAGCGATGCATCAAACGTTAACCTATCTTGAGTACAACTTTCCTTCACGGTAACCTCACTCTAGGAAGGTATAACTAGCGTCGACGACGATGGACTAGCGATACACAATCAACATGAAATGCCGAAGGTCATTAGGGTTAATGACCTAGGGTCATCACTCAATCCCAAAATCAAGCAACCCTAATGGTGATTAGAGGTGATTACTAATTTATTGACCATTTTTTTACAGTCGTTGAAAGCCACTAATTAACTCGCTAATTGGGGATTAATTAAACCCTAATTAACTAAAGGATTAATTACTTAAACATTAAATAAACAAGGTATTAATTAAGTGTAATACTAAACTTAATCAAAACAAGATCAAACTTCATAATTAAGGTCATTAGCATCTAATTAACACTCAAAATAAATTTCATGATTTTTGGAGTTATATTTTAATTATTAAAAATCATGGAAGTTGCATTTATTAATTAAAGGAGCAATTTTAATTACAAGACAAACTTACTGAAAATCATAAGTTAGCATTTTTCATTGACAGAGCATATTACAAGGAGCACACACATATTTTTCTCACAATTTTATTTGCCCAAAATAAATTACATCAAAAAGGTGAAATCGATTGCTTGGGAATTTAAATTGGAAAAAGAAAAAGGATTCCATTCCTTCATTGGGCTTCTTCGGTGGCGGCCCATCGCCCGCACGGCCCGCCTTACGCGCAGCGCGCCACGGCCCGCGGGCGCGCCAGCGCGCTCTCCCTGGGCGGCAGGCGGGCCCGCTGTCGGCCCTCTTCTTCTTCCTCCCCCTCCCTTTCTTTCCGGCGAATAGTGCGGCGGCACGGCCGGACACCGTTCTTCGCCCGGTGCTGCTTCTCCCGGCAAAACCAGCCGCACCGACGACTTCCTCATGTAACACCGCACCCAACGACCTACTACTTGGCCCCGTTTGATCGCCGGAGCACCTACGCCGAGGACGCCGGCGGCTCTCCGGCGCGCGGCCCCCGACGACCAAGCTTCCCTGAGCCCTTCCGCCGAAACTAACATACCAGCGTGCTCAGCACACCATGGCGAACCCGACGCGACGCGAAAACAACCTAGAGCGGGACCGGAGGAGGGCGCACGGCGGTGGCTCACCACGGCGGCGGCAGTTGACCGGGAAAGGAGAAGACGACGGCGCGGGAGCGACTCAGATGGTCTTGCAAAGCAACCGATGGCTCGGGCGTGCGCAAAGAAGCTGCGGAGCTGCGTGCAGGCTATTGAAACCGGTGGGCGAGTGTATTGCGGGGAATTGGACAGAGGGATGGCGGTGGTCGGCGGTGGAGGTGGGGAAAAAAAAAAAAATGGAATACGCCGTCGGCGATGGCTTTTATAGGGAAAGTGTGGGTCGTGGAGGTAGCAGGCAGCTTCACACGACGGCCGTGAGCTGGTCGGCGTCGCGGGGAAAACGGGGAAGACGCGAGAACCGCCACGGCGGCCGCCGGCCGACCGTCGGCATGGGCGCCCCCCTCGTACCTCTACCGTAGAAAGGGACACCTATTTTTCCAATTTCAAAATTAATCCGAAAATTTGAACTGTTCACAAAAAATCTTCCAAAATATCAATTGTGTAACTTTTCCAGCTCTACAACTTTGATTTAAGGAGTTTGGGCAGAATCAAATTAGTTTTTGAATTTGAATTCCAAATTTGAAAAGGGACAAAACTCTAACTTTGGGGATCTCAAAATTACTTTCAAAATTTGAATAAAAGATAAAAAATATCCAAAAAAATAAAAGTTGTTCTATTTCTCAAAATCTATAACTTTCATTTAGGAAGTTTTTCATGAAACCCAATAATTTTTGAATTGTAGTTTAAAACTCAAAAGGGGACAATTTGAAATTCAAATTACTTTTGAAATTACTCCAAATTTTATTCAAAAACTTGAAAAACTTTGTATACCAAAGTTGTAGAGCTCAAAGAGATGCACAAACTGTATTTTGGAAGTTTTCCCAAATTTTGAATATTTTGAGGTGAAATTATGAAGGGGGTAAAAACATACCGAAAATATCCCTTTTTGAAATGAATTTCAAATTGAAATCTTGGGCAAATAAAAATAGTGGTGCTGTGACACTTTTCAAACCCAACCAATAGCATATTTTCAAAGTACAAAGTTCATACTTTCAAAAGGTGCCATTGGTTGGCAACTTTTATTTATAAAATTAATCATGGTTAGCTCACCAAATTTGAAAGTGATATTCCAATTCCAACACTTAGCCTCTCAAGCTAGGATTTGGGAATTGAATGCCAACTTCAAACTTGGTTCTCTCTTGCACCTCATTTGATTTAGAAAACTTGTTTAAGGTGAAAGTCAGGGTTAGCCAAGCACTTGCAAACATCACGGTTGATTTTAATTGATTGGTTTTATTTAAGAAATCAAACATGTGAGCGAGGATTCAGATTATAAACATAAGCACATGTAATACAAAGGAGCTCAAACAACACCCTAAAATCGTAAACTTATTTTAATTGTTTGAATTAGGGTTTTCTAATCATGAATGCTCATGCAATGATGATGATGACATGGCAGGTTTTTGCTTAACGTAACACCGGGGTGTTACACGAGGGCGAGAACGACGGCGACATCCGAGAAGACGCTGCGGCGTTGTTCGGTATTGATCTTAGGGACGGCTCTGACGCCGCGGCCCCTGTGATCGATCTGGACGGTGACGGTGGAGATGGTGCGACGGCGACGGTGAACTCCAACGCCTCTGGTCCTTCTGTTGCTGGTAACGGTAAAGCTTCCAAACGCAAATCCCCTGTGTGGAATGATTTTGATGAAATTAAGGAGGTTATTAATGGAGAGAGTGTTTGCACTAAAGCTAGATGTAAAATATGTAAAAATGTCTTGTCTGCTAGATCTGCTGGTGGCACTGGTCACTTAAAAAGACATCAAAGATCTTGTAGGCTTAAAACTGATCAACGTGCTAGGGTTCAGTCTAGGCTTGCTTTCAATCCTGATGGTTCTGTGCATAATTGGGAGTATAAAGCTGATCTGAGTTGTGTCGTTTGATTGCTAGACTTGATTTACCTTTAGGTATTGGTGAGACAGATGCATGGGAAGATTATATTAGGCTTGCTCATAATCCTACTTTTTTTAAAGTGTCTAGACAGACCACAACTAGAGATCTTCGCAAGTTTTTTACTGAATATGTTAACATAATTAAGAACTCTGTGCTGTCTGGTGTTGATTCTGTTGCTTTGACATCTGATATTTGGTCTAGTAATGCCAAGGAAGACTACATTAGTATAGTGGCTCATTATGTTAGTGCTGAATGGGAGTTACAGAAAAAGGTAATTGGTCTTAGATTGATTGAGTCCAAACATACTGGTCTTAATATTGCTGAAAAAATTGCTTATGTGGTTCAGGAGTTTAGGTTGATTGACAAAGTTTTTGCTATTTCACTTGACAATGCTTCTTCTAATACTAAGGCTATTGAAAGTTTGAATCATTTGCTTGCTAGTTACTTGGGTTCTGAACCTGCACCTACACCTTCAGATCCTAATAAGCGTAAGTATGCTCTTGTGCATCAACGTTGTGCTTGCCATATAATTAACCTGATTGTGAAGTCTAGTTTAAAAAGATTCAGAACTGAACTAAATGCTTTTAGAACTACTATCAATTTCTTAAATTCTTCTAATTCTAGAATTGCTATGTTCAAAAGGTACTGCTTGGCTCAGGATGTTAGACCTAGAAAATTTGGCTTAGATATGGATGTTAGATGGAATGCTACATACTTGATGCTTAAACACTTGCTTCCATATAAAGATGTTTTTACTATGTTCATCAATTCCAATTATGGTTCTAAATTGCTAACCGAAAGGCATTGGCTTGTTCTTTGCAAAGATACTTGAGTTTCTGGAAATTTTTTATGAATCAACTGTTGCTTTTTCTCGGTGTTTACTACCCAATTAGCCCTATTATTCTGCATCATCTACTTGACATTGCTTCTCATTTGCATGAATGTGAACAAGATACTAATATGGTTGCTATTGTGTATCCCATGAAACTTAAATTCCTTAAGTACTGGAAGAACATACCTATGTTATATTCATTTGCATTCATTCTTGATCCTAGAGGTAAAATGAGAGGTTTATTTAATGTTCTACAAATACTTCAAGAAAAAACTGGTTGCAATTACACTTCTTATTATGCTTCTGTGAAATCTGAAATGTTTAAACTGTTTAACAAATATGAGGCTAAGTATGGTGCAGCCAGGTCTCAAAGAAGGGTTGCATAGCCTTCAACCAATCCAGGTAAGAGAAAACAGGCCTGGGGAAGAATCTTTGGTGGCCCTGGCTCATCTGGTGTTGTTGGCCCTTCCCCAGCTGCCTGTGCTACATCTTTATCCGCTTCAGCTACTGCTTGTGAGCTATCGCTTATCCGGACAAAGTGACAATGTCACTGCATATGAGGATGACTTTGATTTGCTTCTGTGCTGGCGTGACCATAAGCTAACCTATCCAGTGCTTTCCATAATGGCCAGAGACATTATGTCTGTTCCTGTTTCTACTGTGTCTTCAGAATCATATTTCAGCTTGACAGGGAGGATAATTGTGGAGAGGCGACGACGACTGTCGCCGGAACATGTGGAGATGCTGGCTTGTTTGAAGGATTGGGAGCTGGGTGATAGAA
The DNA here is from genome assembly GCA_015844335.1 of Chrysopogon serrulatus. Lineage (NCBI taxonomy): Eukaryota > Viridiplantae > Streptophyta > Magnoliopsida > Poales > Poaceae > Chrysopogon > Chrysopogon serrulatus. Next base: position 130,115 of record JADLZL010001885.1, read on the forward strand.
GGATGCAGCATCTTTGTTGAAGACCAAGAGATTTGGAGGAATCCTTCAAAAATCTCTACCTTGATGAAGATGTGTCCGGAGGTCCTTCATTCTATGCTAGCACACATCCCGCATCTGCATCTGTTGCTTCTGCAGGTAATTGAGTTTGAGTTGAGAGTTGAGAGCTGAGAGCCGTGGATCGACCGAGAGTCTTGAGAGCTGTGATGAGCCTGTGACTGGGAATTGAGAGTTGAGAGTGATCTCGTAATTTGTATCTTTAAGCTTTGAACCTCTGAACTATGTTTAAAAACTTAATTATAAGAGCTGTGCTGCACTCTAGAAATCTGTTTCTCACAAGGGTGAGTTTTACCTAGAAAGGTTTTTAATGAGGCAGCATTGCACATAGCTCATTTATCCTTTGAAATCTGTTTTGAGTTGTGACTTGTGAGTTGTGACTTGTGACTGTGTTTATAGTTTTCATTTGTTTGAGATTTCAGCTTGTGAGTTTTGACTTGTGAGTATAGAGATGAATTTTATGAACTTCTGATTCTGCTTGAAAATCTAAGGACTTTGAGCTGTGATTTTGGGCTGTGAATTGTGAAGTGTGAAACTGTTATTTTGTGAACTTGTGACTATTGAAATCTGCTTGTTAAGATGAATGTATTTTCCTCTTAGCGGCCGTGGGCGGCCTAAGACAACACGTTTTTTTCTACCGTGCTTCACGGGCCGGCATGGCACGTATTTTCGCCCGTGGGCCCGTGCTTGGGCTGAATACCAGGCACGCGGCCCGCCCGTGGCACGGCACGCCGGCACGGCACGGGGGGGCACGACGTCGCGTCGGCCGGCGTCTTTGCAGGCTTAGGCCGCGTCGCGACGGGCCGGGCGGCCGCCCGATGGCCATATATAGTTGGGTCGGCTACACTTGACATATTCCTCCGATTTAAAGAATTATAATTTTAGGATTGAATTTAGTAAACTTTTTAAGGCTATCAATTGATAATGTAAACAAGTACTCCGTTGTTCATGAAAGATGCAATTCTCATATTTTTAGTAGAAAATAATATTGATACTTATAACTCTAAGCAAGCACTCCCTCTATTCAGAAAAAGATGTAATTCTCACATTTTTAAAAGTCAAAAATTTAAAATTTAATAAAAAATTATATAAAAATACTACTAATATTTATAATATAAGTAAATATTATTAAATTAATTATGAAATATTTATAGTAAACTTAGTTGAGACCTAAATATTAATACTACACTATAAACTTAGTTAAATTTAGGCTAGCTTGACTTGCATAAACCTCATAGTTATATCCTTTGTAGATAGAGTGAGTATACTATAAAATATATTTTATGAAGAATTTTGTTACAATAATTTAAAACCATAACTGATATCAACCTTTTGTATACATTCCTTGCTTCCCCAAAATACATCTCATTTTTAAGGAGTTAAAACTTTTTCTAATTTGATAAAAATATGAAAAGAACAATATTTGTGACGCATAATAAGTATTAGAAGATTAATAATGGAGCATATTTTTAATAATAAATATACTAAGAGATACATGTTAGACAATTAGGCAATTTCCGTGTTATTTTAATTTCAAAAATTAACATTATGATGATGACATATAAAAGATTAATAACCATCGATATGATATCAAACAAATCCATAACAATATGGATAATATGATCGAATAACATATGAAGCATATGAACATTAGAAACATAACAACATGATCCATATAGCATAACATTAAAGCATGACATATATCTCATAAAAAACAACTATCACAGAGAGCAGCATGTGAAACGATAGGATAGAACTACTAAAACATACACGCAATTGCATATGAAACGGATTGATAAAAATGTAGAAACAAACAGACATGACATATATCTTATAGCGTAAAAGCAGACACAAGATATACCATGATATGATCTGACTAAACATATGAAACAAACTCATGAGAGCATACGCAACAACATGAAAGTACTACTGAAACAAACATGATCTGAAAAATGTAAAACAGTAAGAAGACGAACAGATCATACCCTCCTCCTCCTATGGATGATCTCGATCCCGATCCTTGTCCAACTTCCTTTGTCATATCGTAGGATATGGAGATGACCCCATGAGGAAGACGACGACGGCGTTCTCCTATGCCGCTACGGCGACGACTAATGCCGGTGGCGTTCTCCCGTGAGGAAGAAAATGACGAACGACGTCAATGGTTTGGGCAGTCGCGTAGACGCTCCCCAAAAACCTAATTGCCGATCCCCCATGCAAGGTTTCGAACGACAAGGGTTTCGGAGGCACCCGCCCCTCTCGCCTCCCCGTGCACGCGTAGAGTTAAGAAATAGGAACACCTTCGTTGCAACTAGATTGTGAGTCTGAGTAGCATGTACCGAAGAGACCGGGAGTTCTCCCCTTTATCCGTGCAGCGGCGTGGAGGAGAAGGTGAAGAGCAAGGGACTTTGCGGTGGCCGTTGAAGAGACAGTAACCCAAGAGTTCAACTAAGTTGAAACTCCCATAGTTAGTGAGTGCTAAAACGTTAACATGCCACGCCCGCCTACGGCCCGGCCCGATGGGCGGCGCCGCAAGCGCAAAGACGACGTCTTCGTTCTTTTCTTGGCTTTTCAAATTAAGTGAAATAATTCCTACCATATAATGGTGTGTTTGGTTGGGCTTCCAACCTGCTTTTGCTTTTGCAAAAGCCAAAAGCCCAACCAAAGGGATCAAAAGCCACTAGTGCTTTCTCTCAAAAGTCGCTTTTGTTTGTAATACAATTTCAAAAGCACATGGACCTCTGCTTTCACTAGCTTTTGGAGGGGCAACTTTAAAGAAATTACCCACCGCCACTAGTTATGATGGGGAAAAACGTTTCGCTCATTCTATTCCTCTTCTCCCGTGAAACTCCCTGTACCCACTCGTCTTCTTCCATGCGCACTTGACACAAACGTTCCGTTCATTCTATTCAAAGGAGCAATTGGAGCAATAGATAATTCACACGTTAAAGTGGTAGTGCTGTTGGACGAAGTGGTGAACCACACAAAACGTCATGCATATACATCTCGAGAATGTGCTAGCTATTTGTGACTTTGACATGAGGTTTACTTTTTGTGGTTGCCGGTTGGCCAGTGCAGCAGACGAAACACGCATCCTTAATCATGCATTGGCAAATTTCTCTTCATTTTCTATGTCTCCTAAAGGTATGCATGGTTCATTTGTTAAGTTAGCAAACCCTGCTACGATTTCTATATGTACCTAACTAACTTGGTTGTGTAGGAAAATATTATCTTGTGGACTCAGGTTACCCAAACTGAACTAGGTATCTTGCACCTTTCAAAGGAAGTACATACCATATACCAGAGTTCCATCATCATCTTTGGGCCACCACAAGGAAAGTATGAGATGTTCAATTTCTTGCACTCATCCCTTCGTAATGTCATTGAAAGGTCTTTGGAGTCTTGAAGCGAAGTGGCGTATTTTGAAGGATATGTCAAGTTTCTCACCTCATACTCAGAAGCATATCATTATGGCTTGTTTTGCATTGCATAATTTTATCCGTGATAGCAAATTGCATGATGAAATTTTTGCGAGATGTGATGCCGATGAGGAGTACTTGGTACAAGATACAAGTACCACGACACATACACAAGGAGATGGGAATGAGGATATGGAGAATGAGGAATCAATGAATGTCATTCGTGCTAGGATAGCTGATGCTTTAGTTAGTGCAAGTTGAGGATAGTTATGTTAAGAGATTAGATCATTGTATAAGCCTTTTCATGGATATTGTTATGTTTATGTAGACCAATGACTTTGATGGATGCAAGATTACTATTTTTTCTTACTACAATAGTAATTTATATGCATGTTAGTGAGTAGATTATTTTGTTACGAGCAATTTGTATATAAACAAATCGCGCACAGCCCATCGTGAGGCATTACAGTGTATTTGTTACATAGCCTACGGTTTCACATCACCTCTAACCAAACAGCCTTTCGCTTTCCCCGCGGCGCTTTTCCATAGCTCATACCACAAAGCGGCTTTTGCAAAAGCTACAGACTCAACCAAACACACCCTTAGTCAAGTCAACGATCCTTGAAATTACAATCCGATACAAATAATATTGTCCATAATTACACACCATAGAGTTAATTGATTTATTAAATTTAAATAGACCTAGTCCATAATAAATCCAACAATACCATTGTTATAAATATTCTGTGTAAACAGTTAATTTTAAAAGTTTGGCTTATAAGCTAGATGAGATGTGTGGTTATTTGTATGTTACTAAAATCGAGAGAAATAGTTTGTAGAAAAACTACGATGTCTTTGGTCTCCTCAACATCATAATTCCGAATGTTCTATGTAAAAGGCATGCACCTTTTTTCTGCGATGCAGTCGGCAGCTCGAACAGAACGCATAAATAAAGCTGTGAAACCGTACGCGGCCGCAAAACGCAGCAGCGATTGGCCAAAGCGATCCTTGGGTGGGATGCCCATCTATCCCGTAGTGCCACCGATGGGGGCGCTCTCTTTTGTTTTGTCCCCCTCCGTCCAAGTCCATTGCCGGCCCCCTTGTCGACTGATTTTTTTTTTCTGGTCATGCATACGGGAGAATCAGGTAGACTACGGTCCCGCTTGGTTTACATCCAAATTTTGTGATACTAAAGATTTGACAAGTCAAAAGTCAGATAAAAAAATTTACCATAAATTTGGCAAGCCAAATATGAGAATTTGATAAATTTTAGTAGCCAATCAAGATCTTAGCCAAAATTACAGCTTGCCAAATCTTAGACATAACAAATTTTAGATATGAACCAGTCAGTCTCTACAGCGGCCCACCCGGCCGAGCACCGTTCAAACCGCGCCATCATCCATCCGCGGCTCGCTCAACTGCGGGCCGGGCGAGCCAGACGCCCCCAATTAATTCGTCACCAACAAAACAACGACGGCGCTTTTGCTTGTTTTCGTTGGACGCATCATGCGTCAAGGGACTCCGACGGCTGGCATGCTTGGAGTCGCCGTGAGACGGGGACCATAGTCACGCAAGCTGAGACGCGACCGATACACGTGGGATTTGATGCGCCCACGGCCCCCGGCCCACGGCCCCAGCAGCGCCAAGGGTGGCGGGACGCGCGGCACGGATGTGAAATTATTGGACGCCCAACAATTAGTCCTGTGAGAATTTTCAGCCCGAGGACTGGCGAGGACGGGCCTGGCCTGGGCCGACGTGTGCACGTTAGATTCGGCGGCAGCAAGCAACTCAAGGTCACGCATGCGACACGAGCTAGTAGGGAGCTCTAGTACTAGTAGTACTAGTAGTTGCGATTCCCTCGTGCCGCTGCAGAGCCCAATAGCCTACTAGCCTCCTAGTAGGCCACTGTCGCAGCGCCACCCACGCACGACCGGAACACCAGGCTGTGTCAGGGCAAAGGGCAGGCAATGATGAGCAAAGCACTTGAGTTGTGCACGTCTGCACGAATGCACGAACAGTGCAGCGCAATCCATGCCCCTCTCTCTCTCTGCCACCAAATTACTACGGGTAACACTGTTGTATACAAGTGCGTCAGCAAATGCGGTGCAGGGAGTGCCCTGCTGCGTCGCGTAACCCTTGCTGGCGATCGGTGCGTCAAAGCTGTTTTCGAAAATTAACTATTTTTATAGTGTTTTGGTTTACCATTTGGTTTATAAATTCTACCGAGTAGTTTCATAATACACAACGATTCTGGCCTGGCCCTGGCCCGTCTCCTTATCGCCGGCGGCCGTCTCGCCTAAATTGAGCCGGCCGGCGAGAGCGTGCGGTCGGGCGGGTCCGTCTGTGCACGTATTAGAAGAGTATTCCCCTCGCCCACAAAAGAGTGCAATTATAAGACTTTCAAATACGCGTTTGACCATTTGTTTTATTCAAAATTTTTATATAAATGTTATGTATCTTATTATAAATTATTTTATTATTTGAGATACTTTTAACGCTAATTTATTTATTTTATAATATATATAAACTTTTAAAATAAGATAAATAGTTAAACATAGTTTTTGAAAGTCTTACAATTTTGGTATTTTATAGACAGAGGGAGTAGATAGAGCTTCTTTTGGTCTCTTTGCCGGTCTGCCGGTCCCTTGCCTCTCTCTGCACGACTGGCATGGCATCCCTACTACTACTACTACGCCGCTTGTAAGCTCCAGCACCGGCACCGTGCCGCTCCTTCTGTCGCCCTCTCTCCCATGATCCCATCTAACTACTACTATTACGAGGAGCGGCAGTTGCACCGGCGCTTAGCGCACGATCGATCCAGCCATCGCAGGCATAGCGGCCTGCCTGCCTAGCGTCAGCAGTCGGCGCCGGCATGATGATCCGGCTCATGGTCATCACACCTCATTCATATCGGTCGCCATGATGCCTTCCATGCATGCACGGGGACTACTCGTACTCGGACGAGAGCCGCCGCCGGTCAGGGAGGAGAGCAGCGGGTGCTTGCCTGCTGCACCATTGCACTGGGCTGCCGCTGCCATGTCTCGTCACCTCGTGCGGTCGTGCCACTCGAATCACACCGGTTGACTAGCTAGGGGATCAGCTGCTGTCAGACAGCGGGTGGACACGGGCAGCTTTCTCGGCAGAGCGGTTTGGTGCATGCAGACAAGACAACGCAAAAGCAGCCAGCCAGGACTTACAGGATCGCCATGCTCTTCAACCACGGGCTTGACGGTCAACGCGGCAGATCGATGGTCTCGTGAATGTAACGATTCAGGCTATGGCCTTGTTCAGCTCGTGAGAAAGTTTCTTTCATGTATCTGTAGCACCTTCGTTTGTATTGGCAAATATTGTCCAATCGTGGCACAACTAGGCTTAAAAGATTCATCACGTGATTTACAAACCGAACCGTATAATTAGTTTTTTTTTTACTAATATTTACTGCTCCATATATGTGAGTAGAAATTAATGTGATGGGAAAGTTGCATGAAAGTTGCAACTTTCATGCCATCTAAACATGGCGCATGTTTAGGCCTTGTTTAGATTACCTCCCAACTTCTAAGTTTTTTTTTCACTCTCTCTCTATCACATCAATTTATACCCGCATGTAAAAAAAAGTATTAAATATAAAAAAAAAAAATAACTAATTACACAGTTTAGTTGTACATCACGAGACGAATCTTTTGAGCCTAGTTGGTCCATGATTGGACAATATTTGCCACATACAAACGAAATGCTACAGGACTTTTCAATCTCTCTCCATCACATCAATTTCTACCCTATATATGGAGCATTAAATGTTAGTAAAAAATAACTAATTGCATGGTTTGGTTGTAAATCACGAGACGAATCTTTTGAGCCTAGTTGGGCCACGATTGGACAATATTTACCAAATACAAACGAATCTGTTATGGGGACTTTTCAATCTCTCTCTTCCCCCCATCTAAACAAGGCCTAGTTCACATGAAAGTTGCAACTTTCATGCAACTTTCATGCAACTTTCCCATTACATCAATTTCTACCCGTATATATGGAGCATTAAATGTTAGTAAAAAAAAAATAACTAATTACACATTTTTGTTGTAAATTACGAGACGAATTTTTTGAGTCTAGTTGGCTCACGATTGGACAATATTTGTCAAATACAAACGGAAGTGCTACAGGAGTTCAAATTCATGCAAGTTTCGAACTGAACAAGGGCTCAATTCAGTACGTACTCAGACGATTCCTCCTGGGCTGGCCGTGCCATATAGCCCATGCTTCCTCCATCCTTTTATCCTTGTTGGTTTCGTTCTCCGAAAAATAATTATCGTTATTCTTAATAAATAATAAATATTATTAATTAGTATGATATTATCAAAAATATATTTTAATTTAGTTTTTAATAAATTTATTTAGAATAATAAATATTACACGTATTTTTTTTATAAATCAAATTAAATTTGTAGCACACAACACACTCAAAACGATAAGAACTTTGAAAAACAGAGAGTAGCAATTTACGCATGGTTTATAGAGATTCACGCACACCAACCAAGCAAGAGGTGCTATGCATCACACCCGTTCATGCTACACGTTACGTGAACACTATTACGGTAGCGTACAGTGGCACTAGCACACGTCAATACAATATACATGATGCTTGCAATGCGAACAAACAACTGCAGGGCCGGCAAGGGGGCAGAGCTCATCACGTCCCGTGACAGACTATGTAGTTCAAATGTTCAATGCAATTAGGCAAAGCTTCGTCGTGCAGGAAAATTTTCCGGTCTCACGCCTTTTGCTCTCCATGATAATTCCCTTCCCTGACTCACACGGGCATCCGATGGATTTCGAGTTTTCGACCTCACCTCCCTGCTGAGGGCTTATTTGGCTGCACTTAAATACACTTCAATTCATACAGTTTAGAGGGGATTGGGGTGTATTTTAATTTAAAATATACCTTAATCCACTTTAAACTGTATAAATTGGAGTATATTTAAATGCAAGTAGCCCTGGTATCGATGCGGGGCACGTGAGCAAAAATGTTTTCCAATCCGCGGGGCGAATCGATGCGGCACGTTGACCGCTGCATCTGCAGTGCAACTGAGCGCAGCCCTACCCCTATTCGCCGAACCCCCATCGAATGTGCCCACGCATGGATCCAGCTTTATCCTCTGCCATGTACTAGTACTAGTACTCTCCCTTCATTGCGTTTTTTTTTTTTTTTTGATGAAGACACTTCATTGCGTTGCATAATTGCATTGCATTTGTATCCTCCGTCTGCTCTGCCTGCCTTCTTCCATCATGCCTTTCTAGAAACCATGCAGCTAATTACAGTATTCGGCCAACCTGGTCTGATATGGTCAGGCACAGCACAGCACATGGCACAAGTGCAGAACCAACCGCCGCAGCAAAGCAGCTTCTTCTTGGCGCACGAGTGCTTTGGCCTTTGGTTGGCAAAACAAACAGAAACAGGGGACCTTCACACCAGTAACCTACTACGGCATTCCTGCATCCAGTAACCTACTACAGCATTCCTGCATCCTCCTTGCAGCCAATGGTGGCGGGTGAAGTAGCAATGTGAGCAACCAACATCAACTACCGGCTTACGTACGTACTGGAACTACATTGCATTGTTCTAGTACGTAGTAGTAGTATATGCCTGCTGTTGGCTTGCTGCTACACATCCTACCGTAGACAGTTTCGTTCCTTCAAACACAAAAAAGAGGTCTCTCCTTAGGCCTTGCTACTAGGTAAAGAGAGACACCCAAACCTTAGCCAAATCGAGCAAAGAGTACTCAGTGCGTTTCTTTTTCTTTTACCATGCATGCGATCGAGTGTGCTAGCTTAGCATATGTGTTGGAGTAGGGCTGCAGCATCGATGAACCTTTCGAGTGTGTGCAATAACTTGAGGGGGCCGAAACGAAGGCGATGCCGGCCGGTGTGGCAAGGGTACACGAACACGAGAAGGGGAAATCCAAATGATGTCTTTGCTTTCAATTGGAGCTATCATGACCGTGCACTTGCACTGCCCTCCTTGCATCTTCAATTGCCTGTCTCCATGGCCAGCACCGGCCGATCCCTGCAAGCAAGGAGGAACCCGATGCGATGCAGCTCCATGGACGATGTTATGGTAAGGATTTGGACCGCGCGCGACTACACTCTGCCACGGGAACCATAACTCTGTTTTTATGAAATGTCACATAAATCATTATTGGTCCTGTCATCTTGTGAGCATTGCTGCAGGGGAGAGTAGATGAAAGAAAAGCGTGTCTCAATCTCGACTCTCAAGTGGTGGTAGCCTACACTGCAACATTTAAACAAAACAGATTTGTATTGGCTACCGTTTGGTGCTAATAATGTTTCCTTCAATATGCCATTATAAGATCGTGTAACAAGCTTTTGTTTTGAAGCCAATGGCTCGTCGTTTAAACAAAACAAATTATATTACAGACGTGCTTACTTCAAGGTTCAAACCATCGGCAATTCGTTTATGATGATGTAATAACGAGAGATACTAAAGATGGAGAGGCCAGAACACTTTCCATTTTCTGAAACAGAAACCAATGGCACCGTGGAATTCAGAAAGAGCAGAAAGCAAGTTCTTTTTCTCCCTCTTTGTGATTTAGCTATATTGATGTCTCTAGCGGTCTAGCCTCTAGGGGTCGAACAAGTTTAGTTTCTGGAGCATTTCTTTCACACCACACATGGTTAGCATGCACCATATGCCACGCGGACTCAATTTTTATGGCTAACTTTGCTTGTTTTAATTGTTACTTCTCGGTTCCAAAATTTATGTCTTACTTTCTCAGATGTTTGACTTTTTGTCTTCAACTTTGATCACTTGTCTTTGTTTTGGTTTGATTTATCAACAAATGTTATATAATGACTCAAATTTAACTATGTTCGCACATTTTTTTAAAAAAAATAAGCGGTCAAATTTGAGATTAAAAAAGCCAAACGTCCTATAATCTAGAATAGAAAGAGAGTACTACTCCGTCCCAAATTAAATGTCGTTTTCGGTTTTCGTGCCATAAGTTTGACTCAATTTGTAGAAAATATGTGCAATGTTTATGTCTCTAAATAATTTTGTTAAAAAACTAGATTCAAAGATCTTTCCGATGATACTAAATATGATACTAATCGATAATATTTATTATTTATAAAAATTGCCGGCATTTGTTTCTTGGGAAGCAAAAACGACAGTTATTTTGGGGACAGAGGGAGTATGTAACATTTGGTTCTCACCTTCATATGAATCATGTCTAGATATATAGTAACAATTACATATCTAGAAAACTCATAATGACTTATAATATATTCCCTTTGTCTCAAAATAAAAATCTTTCTAGCAATTTTCTACACATTTTGAACACTAGCAAAAGATGCATGTATCATTGCCAATTTTCCTTTCCCAGAGAATATCCCCTGTATCTAACATTATTGTTTGCATGCACCTGTAATTAACTTCTGCATTAGGAGGTAGTGTCGACATTTCGCTTTAGATGAATTTTAAACCTTATAAAGTTATTTATTTTGAGAAAGAGGGGAATGGAGGCAATATTATTTATTATTAGCAAGCTATCAGCCATACTTCACCGTACAAGCAATGAAAAAGTTTGACTAAGTTTGTAATAATAAAATATGTTTATGCCTCAAACAGATTTATTATAAAAATGTATTCTATGATTAATCGAACAATACTAATTTGATATCATAAATGCTAATATTTTATACATTTAGACAAATTTGTATTTGTTTAATTCTTTTTAAAAGAGACCACAACCTCCCTTTACCTGTAAAGAAAAGTCATTATGTTTTATCACATGTGAAACCATGTTGAGTGTAATCAATATTTATGATACCAAGCATATCATATTTTTGGTGTTTTTTCTCTAGAAACTTGACCAAACACATAACTATTTAATTTAGGTTAAGAGACACTAAGGAGTATAACTGTCAAAAAAAGTTAGCAAATAATAACCAAACATGCTTTAGTTCCAGAAATTGTTCTAGTATATTTGCATCCTTAACGCCAGGTTGTTCAAATCACTTTGTCTCTTTTCCCCCCTCTCTCTCAATCTCCTTTTCTACCGTATACCCTCGCACCACTAGTGCCGTCACATGGATTTCCTTGAGGGACTGCTGCGTGCAGCAAGCCAGCAACCACGCTCAGCAGGTGCATTGCAAAAGCAAGAAATGAACCAGGCCAAAAAGAAAAAGGGTAAAGAAGGAAGAGCAAAAAGGATGTGAGACGACAGGCACGCAGTAAAAACAGAGGAGGCATGCAAGAAAGGGCCTTCAATCGTGAGGCATTCAATTGCTGGAAGCGGCGATCATGATCGCCCGATGGTGGCGCAGTAAAGCGATGATAATCATCACCCTTGTATTGTATTAAAAAAAGAAGAAGAAGAGACGGTAAATAAAGAGAGAGTGAAAAAAAAAAAAAAGAAGAGGGAGAAGAGTTGTGGCGCGTGATGATGAGCGAGGGCCCGGAGGCGAGCCATCATTACGAATCTTGGGCCGGCCGAGGCCCATCATCATCACCATTTGAAGCCCCCTTCCTCTCGTCGGTCGTACCCAGCTTGACCTCTTTCTCACTAACCATTCTGGCTTGGCCACCTGTGTCAAACCACTAAATAAAGCTCTAGACTATTAACATCGGTTACTGCGCTTCGCCGCTGTTAGAGCAGAACGCGTGAGTGTGCAATGGAAGGATGAAGTACAGTGGCGAGAAGCAGTGCACGTTGGGGCGCTCGAGATCTTGACAAACCACCAGAAATTTGGCTTAAGTCTTTCTCCGTCCCATAGAGTTTATCACTAGAAAAGCGTGTTTGTGAGAGAGATACGATTTTTTAACGACAAATTCTATGGGACGGAGCGAGTAGTAGCTTAGCTTAGCCGAGCTATGATGGTCCAGGTTATCCGTACCCTGTTATGTTATGTGAAATGTGGCATGCCGGTGGTTGAGCTACATACACGAGCTTTCCCAACACAAACTGCATCCATAGCCACTGGGCGCATATAATTTTCATATAAGAAACGATACAATCCCGGCATACTTTCACCTTAAAAAGAATTGATTCCTCGCAGGAAAAAGTTAAGCTAGTGCCAACATAACTCGGACCATAATGTCTCTGTACGTGCGGTTTTGTCCCGGCCGGCAGCGGCGAGACACGGCCGGCCTTGCAGTCAACGTGCTGCGGTGGCGCGCACAATGCAAGGGCAACAAGTCCGGCCAGCATCACGTGAGGCCAGGCAGCACCCCAGCCGGCCTCATGATTAGCCACCATTTACGCCGCCCTGCCGCCGGCCGTCCGTCCAGCTTCGCCTCCTCCGTTGCGTCCCCGCTGCACCTCCTTATACGACCAAACATGATAGCATCCCCTCTGTCCCTCTGCGCAGGTCGTTCAAAGGGGGTCATGAGTGGCAGACCACCCCTCGTACGTGCGACGGACGCGCCGTGCTGCCAGTGCCATGCCCACGGGGGGCCCGCGCGTCGGCGAGGTGAGGCGAGATCAAGGTCGCGCCTATAAATAAGCCCCACCACGCACCCACCCGGATGTGCTAAGCAAGCTCGTCACAGAAAAGAAAAGCTAGCAGTGGCCTTCGCCATCGATCCCAGCTGCCTCCAGCCTTCCAGCCTCTCACAGCTCTCGATCTGCTGCCCCACCAGCAATCTTCGATCCACTGCCCCGCCTCTGCTGCTGCTCTCTACTCGAGTGGCCGACGAACCGCTTTAGCCTCCTCCATCTTGCCCCGGCACCGGCAGCGATCGAGCGACCGGCTTCGGCCAACGAGGTGATTGATGCTCTCGGTCTCGTCACTTTTTCCATGGCGATTCGCTTGGTTCTTGCATTGCATCCATGAACAATCATGGATCCATGCATGTGTGGCAAATGGGGCCTCATCTTCTCTCCTAGCTTTGGTGTAGAAGTAGTAGAACACTTGGTGCGTCCTTCCTATTCCTTCCCTTTTTGTTCGTTTCTGCTTTACACAATCTGCTGCCCCCAGTGCCTTTGATTTGTTTATAGGGGATGCCTTGGCGACCAACCTTGCAAGTCGCGTCTTCTAGTGGGAGGCTGTACTAGCGTCGAGTATGTTTAATTAGCAATGGTGTAGTAACTGTAATGATGTGCCTAGAATCAGGCGAACTACAGTTCTTTTTCTTTACTGAATAGAAGTTTTTCAGAATGGACGTGTTTCAGTATCTACTTCTGCTGCTCTGCTACTGCTAGCACTCTGTTCTATTTTGCACGACTTCAGAATTTGGATCTTTACATGTCTGAGACCATGCGCACTGGGAGACGGCAAAAGAAACGGCAAACGCTTTTACCGTAAAAACTCCCCGCAGCGGGGAACGGTACGCCGCTCGCTATGCAACCGGCGCGCCAGTGAAACGCCATTCATGGCGTCGTAGCGGTCGGACGGTAAGATGCACGTGGCGTGGGCCCCGCTCCTGCTGCAGTCCACCGCCGAGAAGAGAGAGAGAAGAGAAAGAAGACGACGACGCGCCGCCGCCAGGAGCAGGGCGGGGCGCGGAGCTGGCCCGCCGGTGAAGCAGCAGATGGAGAGGAGAGGCGCCGGGGAGGGGAGCGAGGGCGCGGTGGAGGAGGCCGGGAGAGCTCGGCCGCAGCGCCGTCCGCCCCGCCATGGAGTAGGAGCTCGGCCAAGGCGCCTCCGCGTCGTCCGGCCCGGTCACGAGGGCACGCCTTGGCGCGCGGCCAGCCGAGGAGCGAGCGGGCGCCGAGCCCCGCCGGTGGAGGTCCCTGCGCCGTGGTCCCGAGGCTCCCTGCCGCGGCGCGCCGGTGCCGGTCCGTCTTTCGCCGTGCGTCGCCGCTCGGCCGCGGCCACGTGACGCCCCGGCTCCGGCCGCCGCCACGCTCTGCCGACTCGCCAGTGAGCTCGCCGTCCCCGCTGGCGGCCGGGCCGGGTTGCCTTTCGCCGCCCGCCAGCGGATGAGCGCTGGCTCGGCCGCGTCAAGGCACGCTCGCCGCTGCCCGCCCCCCCGACTGCCTGCGGCGCGGCCGAAGCTCACCGGCGGGGGGGGAGGGCCGGGGAGGAGCGCCGGGAGGGAGGAAGAAGTGCCGGCCGCCGCATGCGAGAAAGAGAGAGAGAGAGAGAAGGGGAAGGGAGGAGTGATGACGGTGGTTTTAATATTAAAAATATCTCGACATGTGGGCCCTACAACATATAAAGTATGATATGAAGTATGGATGAGTCTTGGGAGAAAGGGATATAGAGGAGAGAATATCGATGACCAGGACGGAATATTCCTTTTAGAGGTTGGATTTAGAGGTTGACGAGTGCGGATGGTCTGATAGTACTCTGGAAAATGGGGCCCCCACAGGGATGCAAGCGTGCAGCCAGCAGCCATGTCTGACTACTGCTCTCTGCTACTACTAAAACTTGGTTCCGTTCCCTGTTGTGATTGTGGCATGGCAGGCAAAGAAGGGCGAGCGAGGATGGACAGACTGAACGCCAAGCTGTACCTGCAGAACTGCTTCATCATGAAGGAGAACGAGCGGCTGCGCAAGAAAGGCGCTGCTGCTGAACCAGGAGAACCAGGCCCTGCTCACCGAGCTCAAGCAGCGCATCGCCAAGACGGCGGCGACCACCACCAACCACGGCAGCGCCAAGGCCAACGGGAATGTGGTGGCGGCAGCAGGCAACCGCACGCCGATCCCGGACCTGAATGCCGCCGCTCCAGGTCCAGGCGGGGCGCACGCCAGCCACGAGAAGGCGGCATCGCCCAACCCAAAGAAGGCCGTCGCAAACTGATCGATGCGGCTTGATTAGTTCTAGTCACCAGCTATATGTCTGTAGTTACCATGCATTGCCGGTTTACGTCTTCAGGATGCATGTCAAGAACGTCTGCTTAGTTTTAGCTAATGCCTAATGGAAATTGCATGCCTAATGATGTGCTGCTGAATCCTTCTGGAGGGATAGCTAGATCAGCTAGGGGTATTTATTAATTTATACGTAGTTGGGTTGGGTGGGTCATCGTGTGCTGTATGGTTGATGATGATGTGCCAATCTAATGCATGGTGCTACCATCTTTTTTATTATGAAAAACTCAGTAAAGCGTAGGTTATCTAAGTGCTCTGCAAAAATATCAAAATAGCCCAGCCACAAAGCAATGGAATGGGACAATCATCGGGCTTGACAATTCAGAAAGGCCAAATGCTCATTTGAGATAGCCTCTTAAACTGCAGGAATGGCAGTGGTCAAGTACTACACTTGTACAAATGGCATTCGAGCTCCATGAGAGTAGTACAAGACTACTCCCTCAGTCCCAAAATACCTATCGTTTCTATTTTCTGAGAAATAAATTTAACTAAATATATATTAAATAATATTAGTATTTATGACACATAATTAGTATCATTAGGAAAATCTTTGAATCTAACTTGTTAATAAATTTATTTGAAGATACAAATATCATATTTTTTATAAATCGAGTCAAATTTATAGCACGAAAATAAAAAATAACATATTTTGGGATAGAAGGAGCATGTGACAGTGCACTAGTTTATAGGGACAGAGAACTAACCTTCAACATAAGCATGTTACTCTGTTGGCATATCCATTAGTCAAAATCAAGAGGCCCACAGTCACCACTCACCAGTCGCCAGCATTACTCTGCCAAGTAAAAGGATAGATCAGTTTGTCAGTGCACTAAACTGAGTGAATTTAATTTCCCATGGTAGAACCATCCAATTGGCTCACTGGTCACTCGAAGTTCAATCGGAACGACAACAGAGGGAACAAAGAAGAGAAACAAACTGTATTATAGATTGCACTAATCAGTACAGTAACCCTTTGGTTCCTGTGCTGCACATGCAAAGAAGCATATCAAGCCTACAATGGCCATGCTTTTCCCCACATATATAGCCAAGAGTCCACACTTCCTAGATTACATTACCCTGATCGGCTGTTCTCTTGCACAACTGTAACCAAACATACGCCTGACAATCTGACGGCGCACCGTGCATCCAAGAGTCGCTGTGAGACTTGCGTAGCAGACTGAGGACATTGTTATGGTCCACAGACCAGTGTGCACAGGGAATGATCTGCTCAATTAAACTTAGCATAGACATGTAACTAAACGTGCACATAATCTGGATCTTTGTCTAATCATGATCACTAACTCATCTTAGCGTGGAAATTAGATACTTTAGGTACTGACCAGAATATCAGTAGATGCCATGGATGCCTCTGTTGATGATAAATTAAAAACGCTGATGTAGATGAAGAAAACCTGATTGCTTCACCCCAATTCCATTCTGTTGTTGCATGCTTCACCAACTTGGGGCAGATGACTCCTGTTGATAAACAAAAGATCTGATTTCGCTGAGTAGTAGTGACATAGAAGAGACCTGATGAGACACTGTCTATAGGTACCGACACCGCAGTTTCCATCGGCTCAACGCACTGAGTATTCACAAAGGAACTACTATATGTTGATGAGACCTTTACATAAAGTGAGCTCATATGGATATTGCAATCTCGTTAGTTCTAAATCAGCACATACGCAAAATCTATGTCATATTTACAGGCTTACAGCAGGCCCAAAGCATGAATCATCCATCCATCCGATCCATGTGCTCTGCAGCCCACTGGGCAGGCCGACCGACGGACCGAGCGAGTACTACGAACGAAGTCAGCACACCACGAGACTGACGGGTGACGGGACCATCCCGCAAGAAGGAGCCACCAGGTCCACGCAGAAAGAAATCTGCATCAGATGGCGGCATGGCGGCTCTGCGAAACCACCTGATTACCTGTTTGAACGAGCCACCGCGCGCGCCCCCACACCGCAAACACAATCATCACCACTCGTCCGCGGGGCGCGCACGGACAACCTGAGCAACGGAACAAAATGGCGCGAGGAACAAGTAAATCACGAGCATCATTTGTTTTTCTGAGGCCTCGTTTAGATCACGAAAAAGTGAAATTAAAAAGTCATGTAGTATTTTGTTTGTATTTAGCAATATTATCCAATCGTGACCTAACCAGCTTAAAAGATTCGTCCCATCATTTACAAAGTAAACTGTGCAATTAGTTATTTTTTTTACTTACATTTAATCTTCCATGCATAGGGGTAAAAATTAATGTGATGGAGAGAAAAATAAAAAAACTTGGAACTTTGGTACTCCCTCCTGTCGCTTTGCGCTTTCCAAAAACAAATGCCGGTAATTTTAATAAATGCTAAATATTATCGATTAGTATCATAATTAGTATCATCGAAAGATCTTTGGATCTAGTTTTTTAACAAATTTATTTAGAGACACAAATATTGCACGTATTTTCTACAAATCAAGTTAAACTCATGACACAAAAAGCCACGGCGACAATTAAATAGGGACGGAGGGAGTATCTCTTTGCTCATCCTCTACTACGGAGTTTACCCGGTGCGGGTGAATCCGAGAAGCGATTCTTCAACTTTTCTACCGCCGCCGACAGGATCGCGTCTGGTAATTGGAAAAAGCCAGCAGAAGTGGGTGCAAGGCTGCAAGCAGAGCAGCAAGGTGTGTGACATTGTGTCATGTGTGTGTGTGTGTGAGAGGGAGACAGAATGGAAGAGGCCTCGTGAGCAAGCGATCGCCCCCGATTCGGTCGTGAATCTCGTTCTTGCGGATCGAGACTAGATGGGCCCTGTAGGCTTCAAATGGGCCGGCCGCTAGGCGGGGCTAAATCATGTCTTGTAGGGCCAGTTAAATGATATTATGCTTAAGGTCTATTTTTTCCCTTAAACTTTCGTGGAAGTCTGAGCCGTAGCTCAGTTGATGTGTTCTCCTCCGGCTGGAAGGCCACGGTCCGGCGTTTGAACTCTGTTCGACGCGGATTTTCCCACCAGGAACAGTAGGTTCTCTAAATATTATCAGTTGTCTCACACGGATGTACCATCACCGTATCTTTTCACCGTGGTTAATAGCCTAGGTATAGGTTGTAGTTCTAGCTTGCGCACTTTGGGGAGTGTGTGAGTGAGTTGCGTGCGTGTGGTGTGTGTTAAGTGCGTGAGTTTAGATACTACGAGCTTGTACTATAAGATTGAGGCAATAAAAAACTTTCGTAAAAGTCCACTTTTATTCCCTAAACTCTAAAATCAGATAAATAATCTTTCTCAACTTTTTTCAAATCATGCGCTTTACCTCCCCGGAGTGGTTTTGCTACAGTAACAGTTGTTTTTGTCTTTTTTTTTTTTTATTTTGACTAAATTTTTGAAAAATTATAGTAAATCATAAAAAAAAATTATAAAATAAAAATCTAATTTTGTTGGACTCTATTTGAATAGATCTATATAGTGAATACATAATGTGGTACGGTTTAGTCCAACAAAATAATTATAGAAGCTACAATTACAAATTATTTCAATTAATTCGTAAAAGCATAGATCGAAAGCTACATCAAGAATTTTATACTAAAGTATACTATATTATATATATTTATTTGTAGATCTACTCATATGAAATCTAAGAAAATTAGATTTTTTATTTTATGATTTTTCTATGATTTACTATGTTTTTTAAAGATTCAGCCAAAATAAATAAAAAAAAAAAAAGACTAGCGACTTTGTACTAAATCATAACCTATTATATATTCACTGTGTGATCTACTCATGTGGAGTCCAACAAAATTAGATTTTTTTATTTTATAAGTTTTTATGATCTATTATGATTTTTCAAAACATTCACTGAAATAAATAAAATAAAAAAGATAAAACCACTATCACTGTAGCAAAACCACTATCAAAACCACTCTAGGGAGGTAAAGTGTATGGTTTAAAAAACTAAGAGAGGTAGTTTGTCCGATTTTAAAGTTTAGAGAGAAAAATAGACTTTCAACAAAATTGGGGAGACTTGGTCAAGCTAAAGCACCATTACGATGGGCTCCTAACTATTTGCATTGAAGTTTCCTAAAGAAAAAACCTTCTGAGGTTAAAAAAACTCTCATTTGAGTCTTCTCCATCTCAAAATAAAAAATTCTCTTCTCCTCAAGAAGCAAAAATACTTTTGAGAGTGCCCGTAAAAGCAACCGAGTAATTTGTTTCCAATTCCAAATAATGTTATATCTAAAATCACAACAAGACATTGTCAACATAATAAGATTATAATGGCATAGAATGAAAATTACTATTATGGATAATAGAATAGAGGACAACAGTCGAGAGCAAAACCTGACTGAAAAGCGGGAAACTAAATCACTTTTATGGATATTCAACCACAGAAATTTGGAATTATTATTGACTGCTTTCAATGCAGCTGTTTTGATATTTAATAATTTGGGATTAAAGTTGGACATCGATACCAAACGGTATTCACAGTACTTGCAACCCCCAATCTTTAATATCGATCCATCTTCCTCTGTATGGCCTGAATTTTAACAAGTCCTGACGTGCCTCCACCCATCGCATGCTGCCTCTGATGCATCGCCTGATGTGCCTCCACTATCGACGCTTCTCTGCCCCGACGCGCAGGCTGATGCACCTCTATCACTGACACCCCTGTTGCACCGCTCCCGCACCGTGCCCCTTCTTCACCATGGTCGGTGCCTAGTGCCCCTCTGTCTCCTTTCCTTTCCTTATTTGGTTACACTTTTATCCATTTCATTTCACATGAATCGAGATAAAGTATAAATAACTAACTTTTCACTTCTAATCCACCCGACACATATGGAATGAGCCACCTTAATCCCTCCCAACCCCATATTGATTGTAGTGCAACCAAACAAGCCTTGAGGTGAACACAAGTGCAGCCAAATAAGATCTCAATAAGTGGAACATAGAGTAGAACAGCACAACTATTGATATCATATACGCTTCACCTTAAAACAGCATGCCAAGAATAGGGCTGGGCAAGTGGCTCATTCCAAAACTCCTCTGATTGAGCTCATTTTACTTTTAAAATAAATGTGAGTTGATTTTGAGTGACTTTCGACTCTATCTCAGCTTGTTAAACTCGGTATGAAGTTAGGTCTCAAACAACATAAGAGACCATGATAAATAAGATTATTCCAATTTTAAAAAAACGCTCGAAGAAATATAGTTTGGCTTGTTATCCAACATTAACCACAAAGCGACACATGAGGCAATCATACACTCCTACTTCAAGTCAAAGACTTCAAGAAAATGCCCCGGAAGCTTTTTAATTCTTCTCATTCACCTCTGGCGAAAATACGTGACGAGGTCATGATAGTATCTATCACAATGCCTATATAGCAATGACTTCAAACTTTTGTCAGCTTGGACCCTCAGTAACGCACAGTAGAAACATTAATCCACATAAGGCCTTGTTTGGATGTCCATGTTTTCCTCAATCCATGTATGTTAGAGTGGTTTGTGAAATGTTAACCACTTTAATTTAAACAGATAAGCGTATATATGGGCATCCAAACAGGTGGAATGTGAGGTTAACAACTAGCTAGAGTGGTGCACTTTGGGGCTGGCCTAAGACCGTCCCCAAATGGTGGTTATATGCCCTGGCTTCCACGTTCACATGCATAATACACATCATCAGCTCTGATAGTGGTTTCACAAGGTGTGTACTGCCTGCAGAGGATGTTGTGCTCCTTCTGACAAAAGAGAGAAGCTACCACCAGAGCATGCATTGGGAGCCAAAAGTTGAAGGTCTGTTGAAGGTCTGCCACACCTTTTGTGAGGACCATGAGTTATAGGAAAAAGACCCGTGGGGCCAGCATTTAATAGACAGTAACAGACTGCGTTGTGTTGTGTTGCGTGAAAAAAACAATATAATGTATTGTGAACTTAAAATATCTGAACTTTTATAATCTACATGGCACATAACTTTAACCTCAAACCACTACTACTGTCAGCCTGCGTTGGCCCTGCCCTAAGATGCCCTAGTCTTTAGTGTGTGTCATCTTAGAATGCTTTAGCATATATCTCCAACTTGTGTTGAGCAATCTTTAAAGGTCAATTCGGGGTTGCACGAGCGCCAGCAAATCTATCCACTTCACATGTAGGTGTAAGAATTAAAGCCAAAATCATGTTTAAATTAATCCATAAAATTGACATAAGCAAAAAGATCATGATATCATATATGTGCTTGTTTAAGGATAACATCATGCATATTAAAGTAGTGCTAACCAACAAGACATCACGCATATTGTCCTCAAAACAAAGCATCATCGAATTGACACCATCCAGAAAGATTATGACTAACAAGATAGAAATAGCATGATGGATAAAGCGATTATACACTGCTGCAGAGCCGGAAACACCTGAATGAGACATGGTGCCTTGTTGATGTAGCCGTCCCGATCGGTGCAAGTGCAGTTAGAAAGCCGTGTAGACCGTGTCGCGGGAAGAAGACGACGGAGTGGACAAAGCGAGTAGTCGTGCCACTCCTGGACACACCCCAAAAATGTGATTGCTGCCCTTCAGCCGAGCAGGTGAACTCGCTGGACAAAGACGTCCGGAGGCCTAATCTTCCATCTCAAGTGCTCACGGGGAGACATAAGGGGGGAAGACATCGTTGCTACGGGATATATGCTGTTTTCGCTAAGAGCTTTGAACTGAAGCAGAGGATCTCTGTATATAATGGAGAAGAGGCAAAAGGTCCCTGCGCGACGGTAAGGAGAAGACGGAGAGGAAGAGCCAAGAGTTCAAGAAACTCATGTAATCAACTCTACTAGTTGATAACTCTTTCCATAATGAGAAGCGTGAGTGGCAAAAATTAAAGCCACGCCCGCCCGTCCGCTTCGCCACGCCACGTCATGCCCACACACCCATGCCCATGCCCATGCCTACAGCCATGGCCCGGCCCGGCCCGGCCCGACCGCCCGCGGCGGCGGCGGCGAGCGCCAGCGTATGGCAAAGATTCTGATCTTTTCTTAACTTCTCAATGTAACCGATCAACGATCAATCATTTAAGTTAAGACAACCTTCGATTAAAATCCTATATGGTACTAAACCATTTAATGTGCATTAATTGGACCATAAAGTTTATTTGTTTTATTAAACATTTAATGGGTCAAGCCCATAAAACATCTAACAATCCCCACCAAACTCTAGGGTTCGATGCAAATTGGTTTTTAAAACCATATTCCTTTTATATATCGGTGTTTTGATAGAGACTGTTAAGTTGAACAACCATCTAGAGCATTAGCTACACTCAACCACAACTGAACAATAGACTAAACCTTGAATTGACAGTTTTGTGTGGGATGAGTTTTACCAGAACTCTTAACCGATCTTTGGGCTGCAAGAAGTATCCCCTCTGTTTGAAGCATATAAGTTACACTTCCCCGACTTTTTTCATAAGTATCTAGAGATTACCCACATCTCATAGAATGTGACTAGCAATCAAACTCATATAGGTGTATTTCTTCGAGGATGTCCTGCATGACAACATCCCTGCTTATTTAAGCCACTCGAATTACATTAAGAACTCAATCAACCTGCCTTTTACGGTATTAGAGAGATGGTGCATTTCAAATGAGCTAGACTTTATTCTAAGGAGTCTCTGCCTCAATCATCCACTAGCTTGTTTCACCATTCTAATTCACGGGGATCTCCGATCACGAAGGACAGGTTACCACTACGGAATGACTTCAAGTGGGTCTCAAGCCCAACTCCCTCGATGCACCTCTATCACATTACGTGATAGACCCTTAGTGAACTGATCTGCCAGATTCTTAGATGTATGGATATAATCCAATAAAATTACTCTGAAGTTTCTCAATTTTTTCGACGGTTTTGGAGACGCCTTTTCACATGCCATGTAGACTTCATGTTGTCCTTGGAACTGTTCACCTTGGTTATCACAATTTGGTTGTCAAAATTTATAGAAATAACCGGTATAGGCTTTTCCACAACCGGTAAATCCATCGGCGCGCTTTGGCTACTCAGCCTCGGCGCTAGTGGTATCTAATCTTTGTCGGGTTCTGCTTCCATTGTAGACTTCATTAAGATAGTTTGCTTGCAAGACTTCCAAGAAACAGCACCACCTCCGAGCAGGAACGCGTATCCGCTCGTGGCATACATCACATTAGCATCGAAACCAATTAGCATCACAATAACCCTCCAGCACCTTTTAGGTACCAAGAATGTGAATACCATAACTCATTGTTCCTTTTAAGTAGCGCAATACTCTCTCAAGAGCATTCAAGTGAGTATCTCCTCGGATTAGAAACAAACCGGCTTAGTTTGCTCACAAGAACGAGATATCGTGCCTAGTTGCACTAGCCAAATACATGAGAGAACCAATGATCCGTGAATATCTTAGTTGGTCTCTTCAAATTCTGTGATTTTTTCTCAATATCACACTTGGGTCATAAGGAGTCGGAGCCGATGTGCAGTCACTGTGTTGACGGTCACTAAGTCTAAATTTTATACCGTCAACAATGGCTCTTGAAAAGGCAATAGTAGACTAATAGAGGTTATATCCGACAAATTCCACGAGTTTTGTTGATTTGTGAGATTTCAGATTTTTCGAGAAAAAGCTAAAAAGAAGGATTCTAATGCAAATTTACCCACTAAACTTAACCGCAACGTAACTACATCACCAGATGGTTCAGGAAGACTCGAAGACACCCGAAGAAGCGGGGCCCGCGGGCCGCCACCAGGTGGGGCCGGCCGGCCCCACCATGGGGCTGGTCGGCGCCCTAGGGTTGCCGGCGGCGCCCCTTCAGAATCTTCCTCCCGCCGCCTAGGGTTTTCATCTCCACCGTTGGCTACGTCGGTTTGATCCTACGGTCTTGGCGTGTACTCCACCGGGCTATAAAAGGAGGGGTAGACCCCCCCTTCAACACACCAATTCATTCCTCCTGCTTCATTCGTCAAGAGTAGTCAGAAGTTAGGGTTTCCAGAGATTAGAAGTAGAGCTCTAGTTCTTCAAGTTCTTAGTTTAGTCGTCTAGCAAGATTCAAGTAGAGATCGGGCGCTCCGCTCGGGATTCGTGACTGTCTTCTAGAATTTGGTAATTTTATCTTGTATTTCATTATGACTTTGCTCTACTTTAATATATTGCTACTTATTCAGTTCTTAGTTTATTCTAGTTGCACATTCGATATAGATGTAGTTTATGATGATTATTGTTATATGATCGTAAAGCGCCGATTCAATACTCGAGTGGGTCGTGGTGCGTATTATGTAGGCGTGGTGTCTAGATATATTGTGTACCTACGGAGGCCCCGATGTGCCGGGTCGTGTGGTAGTCGCTGCGTTGGTTCCTCCGTAGTCCACCCCCCGTACGTAGGACTAGCCGAGCATGGTCGCGAAGGAGGTGACCTTTGTGTCTCAATATCCTCATTAGTTGATGCTCCTTATGATGTCTTCTCGATTTTATTGCACTATAGATGAAAATGTGTAGCATGCATAGGGCTGTAGACTTTATATTAGCAATTACATAGGTTTCTTTTATTTCTAACTGAATCTCTAGATTGCTTTACTACATTAGAGAGTCTCTATA